>SJYT01079517.1:13945-73943 GCA_006410635.1 Cephalophus harveyi | reverse complement strand
GTCTCCGGCTCCCCTTCCTTGCTGGCCTCTGCGCTTCTCTCCACCGCGTCCTCCTCTCCTCCTGCCTGTCGCTTTGTCAGCTGTGTTGCTTGTGTTCTTTTCGTTGTCTGTGCGTCTGTGTCTCCTTCGTCGTCCCCTGTGGCCCTGGAGTCGTCGGTAGAGACCTGTGTCCACCAGGGTCCCCAGCGCACTGGGGCCGTGCCCTCTGCATCCTCCGCTACTGTGTCTCTGGCAACCCTGAACTTGGGTGTCTTTAAGCTGGGTATGCGGATGCGGAATTCTGGCTGGCCGTTCTGGTAGGTGCCCTGGTCTGCGGCGTCCTGCAGAGTCAGCCTGGCCACGCCCAGCTGCGGCCCCTGCGCCTCCTCTGTGGCTTCCTCCTTGGCCTGGCCCGGGGCTGTCCCCACCTCTGCGTGTTCCTCCACCAGAGCCTCCTCCGGGCCCCTGGCCCGTGTCTGCTTCCTTCGCAGTCGGGGTGCAGGTCCCTCGCTGGGCAGAGCAGGCTCCACGGGGGCCTCGGCGTCCTCGGGCCGTCCCGCTCTCACGTCCCCGCTCTCGCCATGTCCAGCCGCTCCGATGGCCTCTTGTTCGGCCTCCGAGGGCCCCGCCTCCTCCCGAAGCTCAGCTGGGCCTGCCCCGCCGCGGTCGCCCCTCCCTGCCGGCCCCTTCCCTGAGCCCACTCTGAACCTCAGGCTGGGGAACCGTCTCCTCCGCTGGCTGCCCGGCTCCTCCTCCGGGGCCTGCTCCTCCGCTGGGAGCCGGGCCTCCGTGTCTGTGCTTGTGGGCGACAGGTCGGGCCCCCGCCCCCGCTCACAGGCCTCCGAGGAGCTGTGGGACCTCCGGGGCCCTCGCTTGCCCTTCAAGGCTTGGAACTTTGGCCAGGAAAGCCGCTCCCGCTGGGCGCGCCGGCCCCTGCCCTCCCTGGGTGTGGGGAGGAGCCTCTGCTGGTCTCCGTCCCCCTGCGTCTTCGTGGGGGTCTCCGTGCACCCGTCAGCGACATCCTGGTCCTGGAACAGGGAGAGCGAACCTGTTGGCCCTGAACAGGGAGGCGGAGGCCCTGGGCTCCGGGGACTGGAAGGGGCGGGGAGAAGCCAGCAGGGGCTGAGCCCTGCGGGCTGGGGCGCTCACCTGCTCCTCACCGACCCTCGGGCCAGGCTCGGCACTGCCAGCCGCCTCATCCTCAGCCGCCCCAGCAGGAAGCTTCCGTCTGATTTTGAACTGAACCTTGTAGGGCTCTGAGTACTGAAGGATTTTGAGAGCATCTTCATATTTAATGTTGTCGAAGAATATCGTTGCACTGAGTAGTTGATCCCCTGGACAAGGACAGAGTGGCCCGGCGCCTTAGTGCCCCCGCCCTCTGGAGCCTCCCGGGGGGGGCCCACAGTGGGTGTGAGCGGAAGGCTGCCCGCCCCTTCCGCTTTCTGAGCCCCAGGTGGATAGGAGCCCCTCATTTTCAGGCAGAGCTCAGCACAGAGTGGCCCCAGCCTGGACATGGCTGAGAGGTCTCCAGGGGCCACCCTGCGTACCCTAGGGCCCGCCCCCTGATGGGACCGTGGGGTCACTCCCAGGGGCCACCCTGCGTCCCCTGGGGCCCGTCCCCCTCCCCTGATGGGGCTGTGGGGAACTGGGGAAGGGCCCGTGGCACCTTCTCTCAGGCTGAAGAGCTTGGCAGCTGACGAGTCCTTCAGCACTCGCTTGACAAAGATGCCCCGGTCCCCACCGCCCGTGACGCTGTAGCCGCCGGCCCCAGCTTCCACCTCCGTCTTCAGTGTCACTTCGGTCCCGTCCTGCGTGGACTGAGCGAAAGCACAGCCTCAGTGAGCACGCAGCTGTCCCACCAAGGGTGTGGGTGCTGGGGGCTGCCTCCCCTGAAGCCCGGGGACCCCAGAGCACACCTGGGCCACAGTGTCCAGCTCTGGTGGAGGCCGGCGGCTGCCACCCCTGCTGACAGCAGCCTCCCCTCGTCCGTGTCCCTGCTTGCCAGGGCTCAGGGGTACCCTGCCCGGCTGTCCAGGCCCAGGAGGGCTTGCTGAGCAGAGGAAGAGGCTTCGCTAGCACATGGCCAAGCCTTTCTCCACGGGCTCCGGTTCATCCTCACCCTGATTCTCAGTGCCAATCACTTACAAGGTGATACTCAGCTGGTACTCAGACCAAGGAGTGTCATTTGTTGTTGCTGTTCAATCGCTCAGTCGTGTCCGACTCTTTGCGACTCCATGGATTGCAGCACGCCAGGCCTCCTTGTCCTTCACCATCTCCCAGAGCCTGCTCAAACTCATTTCCATTGAGTCGGTGATGATTTTCATTGAGCCATCCAACCAGATCATCCTCTGTCATCCCCTTCTCCTCCCGCCTTTTATCGCTTCCAGCATCAGGGTCTTTTCCAATGAGTCAATTCTTCGCATCAGCTGGCCAAAGTATTGGAGTTTCAGCTTCAGCATCAATCCTTCCAAATCAGATCATCCTCTGTCATCCCCTTCTCCTCCCGCCTTTTATCGCTTCCAGCATCAGGGTCTTTTCCAATGAGTCAATTCTTCGCATCAGCTGGCCAAAGTATTGGAGTTTCAGCTTCAGCATCAATCCTTCCAAAGAATATTCAGGGCTGATTTCCTTTAGGATGGACTGGTTTGATCTCCTTGCAGTCCAAGGGACTCTCAAGAGTCTTCTCCAACACCACAGTTCAAAGGCATCAATTCTTCAGTGGTCAGCCTTTTTTATTGTCCAGCTCGCACATCCATACATGACTATTGGAAAAACCATAGCTTTGACTATACAGACTTTGTCAGCAAAGTAATGCCTCTGCTTTTTAATATGCTGTCTAGGTTGGTCATAGCTTTTCTTCCAAGGAGCAAGCACCTTTTAATTTCACTGCTGCAGTCACCATCTGCGGTGATTTTAGAGCCCCCCCAAATAAAGTTTCCATTGTTTCCCCATCTATTTTTCATGAAGTGATAGGACTGGATGCCATCATCTTTGTTTTTAGAATGTTGAGTTTTAAGCCAGCTTTTTCACTCTCCTCTTTCACTTTTATCAGGAGGCTCTTCGGTTCTTCTTTGCTTTCTGCCATTAGGGTGGCATCATCTTCATATCTGAGATTATCAATATTTCTCCCCACAATCTAGATTCCAACTTGTGTTTCTTCCAGCCCAGCATTTCTCATGATGTACTCTGCATATAAGTTAAATTAGCAGGGCGACAATATACAGCCTTGATGTATTCCTTTCCCAATTTGAAATCAGTTCATGATTCCACGCCTGGTTCTAACTGTTGCTTCCTGACCTGCTTACAGGTTTCTCAGAAGGCACATAAGGTGGTCTGGTGTTCCCATTTCTTTAAAATTCTTCCACAGTTTGTTGTGATCCACATGGTCAAAGGCTTTGGCATAGTCAATAAAGCGGAAGTAGATAGTTTTCTGGAACTCGCTTGCTTTTTCAATGATCCAGTGGATGTTGACAATTTGAACTCTGGTTCCTTTGCCTTTTCTAAATCCAGCTTGAACATCTGGAAGTTTTCAGTTCACATACTGTTGAAGCCTGGCTTGGAGAATTTTGAGCATTACTTTGCTAGTGTGTGAGATGAGTGCAATTGTGCAGTGGTTTGAACATTCTTTTGCGTTGCCCTTGTTTGGGATTGGAATGAAAACTGACCTTTTCCAGTCCTGTGGCCACTGCCGAGTTTTCTGAATTTGCTGGCATATGGAGTGCCAGCATCATTTTAGGATTTGAAATAACTCAACTGGAATACCACCACCTCCACTAGTTTGCTCATAGTAATGCTTCCTAAGGTACCTTGACTTCACACTCCAGGATATCTGGCACTAGGTGAATGATCACACCACAGTCATTATCTGGGTCTTTAAGATCTTTTTTGTATAGTTCTTCTGTGTATTCTTGCCACCTCTTCTTAATATCCTCTGCTTCTGTTAGGTCCATACTGTTTTTGTCCTTCATTGCGCCTAACTTGGCATGAAATATTCCCTTGGTATCTCTAATTTTCTTGAAGAAATCTCTGAGGTGGTGAGGTGAAGTCGCTCAGTCGTGTTCGACTCTTTGCGACCCCGTGGACTGTAACCTACTAGGCTTCTCTGCCCATGGGATTCTCCAGGCAAGAATACTGGAGTGGGTTACCATTTCCTTCTCCAGGGGAATCTTCCCGAAGAAATCTCTAGTCTTTCCCATTCTATTGCTTTCCTCTTTTTTTTTTTTTTTTTTGCGTTGTTCGCTTAAAAAGGCTTTCTTATCTCTCCTTGCTATTCTTGGAACTCTGCATTCAGATGGGTATATCTTTCCTTTTCTCCTTTGCCTTTAGCTTCTCTTCTTTTCTCAGCTATTTGTAAGGCCTCCTCAGACAACCATTCTGCCTTTCTGCGTTTCTTTTTGGGGGATGGCTTTGATCACCGCCTCCTGCACAATGCCTGGGAGAATGCCAAAAGCGGCATGACAGGCCTGAGCTCAGACACGGCGGGCCCTCGGGGCCTGGGAGAGCCCTGGAATCACTGGCCTTGGGGAAGGCATGGTCGGTGACAACAGGCTGCCAGGCGGTGGTCTGCCTGGCTCCCCAGGAGCCCACAGAACCCAGCTCTTCCTGCGGCCCTGGATGTAACAGGCAGTGGCCAGACCCACTGCACAGGTGGGAACACTGAGGTCTGGGCACCTGGGTCCACCTGGTCAGCGGTCTGGACCCTTCCTTCCTCCTGAGTCTTGGGAGGCCTGGCCCAGTGTCCCAGAGCCCGCCCCCCGGCCTGATGAAGGAGGTGGCACACCCTTTCCCAAAGCACGGGGGCACCCGGCCAGCTCTCCTGCTCCTTGACATCTCAGTCTGGCCCTGGACACCCTGGCTGGAGCCCCTGTCAGGGGCTGGCCCATGCCCACCCCAACCTTCACTCGCCACATGCCCACCTCCAGGTGGCTCATCCTGGAGAGCGTCCGTGAGTCCCCTGAGTCCCGCTTCCACCAGGACCTCCGCCTCCTCGGCGCGTCTTCCTGCAGCAGCAACAAACAGCAGGGTGACCGACCCTGCCCCAGCCCGGGGACAGGAGGCACTCGGGGAGGCCCAGACGCCCGAACCTGCCAAGAACCTGCAGGGTGCAGCCGTGTGCAAGCGGAGCCAGGCTCCTCTGGGGGAAGGTGGCTCTGGGCCTCGACGCTTCCCACGGGGCCCAGCCCCCATGTCCACAGGTAGAGGGGACAGAAAAAAAGCAGCGCCAGAGCGAGTCCTTTCAGGGAGCCCAGCATCACTGGCTTTCTGCAGTCGTGTCCAGAGGTGGCCGCAGAGACCGTCTGTGTCTCCTCACCAGAGGGCCGTGTGTGTGCACATGTCCTGTGCCCCATCGCACACAGGGGCCTGAGATCTCTCCCCCACCTGCACACATGTGTGCCATCTCTACCATGTCTTGGCTAGCTGAAGGGAGGGCCCCAGGGCAGGGCAGAGGAGTCCGAGGAGATTGCTGAGCAGACACAGCTGTCCACGCAGGGCGATCCAGAGGCGGTGTGGCTGCCGGCACCACTCCCAGCTGAGCCCTCCCTCCACCTGTGCCTGTCCGTCGGGGGGGCTTACCGGGAGTCTGAAGCCAGCACCCTCAGTCACGCACTCGTAGACGGGCGAGGAGCCCTGTGGCCGGGGACGGATGAGCTCGGGCCCTGGCCCCGCAGTCACCTGGCGGGAGGAGAGAAGCTCAGGCTACCCTCCGCCACTCGGCTCTGCTCAAGTCCAGGAAGGGACTGGGGTAAGGGGTGGGGCAGGAGCGCGCACGCGCCCGCGCAGACCTCACTTACCGAGCGCTCCTCCTCGGATTCTGCATCTGGCCCTCCAGGCTGCAGCTGCCGACCAGACACTGCAAAGGGAGGGCTGAGTCAGTGGGGCCTTGCCGGCGGGTGGAGCGGATGGTGGAGCTGGGGGCAGGGGCCCAGGAGAGGCCGTGGACACACAGGTGGGGTAGCCCTGGACACTGGGCCTGGGAGCACAAGCAGAGGTCAGGGGAGGACCCACAGCCCCGTAGCTGGGGAGGCCACGAGACTGGGTCTGAAAGCAGTGAGCTGGGACGGGGGTGCACGGATCAAGTAGGTAGACTTCACAGATTTAGTCAAAGCAAGTAACTAAACAAACACACAAATAAAACAGTAATTACAATCCTGACAAGGAATCAGAATCCCGAGTCACTATAATACGGAAAGTATAACGTCCAGCACTCAAGACGAAAGCGCATGACGTGCAGTGAAACAGGGCGTCCGGTCTTTAGTGAGGAGCAAAAGCCTGTGGCTCAGACTCCAAAGCAAGATTCATAAATTTGTTCAAAAAAGTAAAGCAGAGCATGTTTGAAGAATTAATGAAAAATATGATGACCACGGCTTGATGAAGCATGTCATAAAGAAACAGAATTTTTTTTTAATTGGAAATTCTGGAGTTGAAAATTTACAGGAGAGACTCCATAGCAGAGCTGAGATGACAGAGGAAGTGAAAACCTGGTGGATTAGGGGAATCCCTGGTGGTCCAGTGATCAGGACTCAGCACTTTCACTGCCAGGGCCCAGGTTCAATCCCTGGTCAGGGAACTAAGATCCTGCAAGCTCAGTGGTGCAGTCAGAAAAAACAACCACAACAAAAACACTTGTATATTAATAGAAATTAGTCAATCTAATCACTCCAATGGCAGAAAGGGAAGAAGAGCTAAAGAACCTCATGATGTGGGTGAAAGAGGATAGTCAAAGCTGGCTTAAAGCTCAACCTTAACAAACTAAGATCATGGCATCTGGCGCCACCGCTTCATGGCAAAATTAAAGGGGAAAAAGTGCAAGCAGTGACAAATTTTATTTTCTTGGGCTTCAAAATCACTGGAGACGGGGACCACATCCATGAAATAAAAGATGCTTGCTCCACGGAAGAGCTATGACGACCCTAAATAGTGTATTGAAAAGCAGAGACATCACTTTGCTGACAAGGTCCATACAGTCAAAGCTATGGTTTTTTCAGTATTCATGTACAGATGTGAGAGTTGGACCATAAAGGCGGCTGAGCGCCAAAGAATAGATGCTTTTGAACTGTGATGCAGGAGAAGGCTGTTAAGAGTCCCTTGGACAGCAAAGAGATCAAACCAGTCCACCCTAAAGAAAATCAACCCTGACTATTCATTGGAAGGATTAATGCCAAGGCTGAAGCTCCAATACTTTGGCCACCTGATGCGAAGAGCCAACTCATTGGAAAAGACCCTGATGCTGGGAAAGACTGAAGACAAAAAGGAGAAGGGGACGACAGAGGATGAGATGGTTAGATAGTATCAACGATTCAATGGACAGGATTTTGAACAAACTCCGAGAAATAGTGGAGGATGGATCATGGCCTGTGCACTAAGTCTGTCCTGTTGCTTGTTTTGTAAGTGAAGCTTTGTTGGATCACAGCTACGCTCGTGCGTGTACATGTGGTCTACAACTACCGCTGCGCTGCCACCATGGAGCCGCGAGAAAGAGCACATGCCTGCAAAGCCGGTGTGCCGCTGCCCGTGGGATCACAAGGTGTTGGACACGACTTAGCGACTGACCAGAAAAACTAGTGTAAATAACAAGGGGGGAAGGATTGAAGGAAAATGAACAGAGCCTCAAAGACCCATGGGATGACATTAACAATGCCAATTATGTATAGCTGAAGTCTCAGAAGGAAAGAGAGGCAGAAAAAAATTTTTGAGAGAATAATGGCTGAAAACAATCTACAGATCTCAGAAGCTCAACAAACCCGAGTAGGATAAACACAAAGGGACCCAGACCTAGACAATCACATCAGAATGTTCACAAGAAAGAGACAATTTGAAAGCGACAAGGAAAAGTGGCCCATCGTATTTAACGTACAACAATGCAATTACTGTCCAAGGTCATGGAAGCCAGGGAACAGGAGAACAAGAGATTCAAACTGCTAAAAGAGAAATGTTTTCAAACATGAATGTATGTCTAGTAAAGTACCCTTCCAAAATAAAGGCAAATAAAGACATCTGCACGAGAACAAAGACAAAGAGAATTCACTGCCAGCAAGTCTGCCCAGAAGAAATGCTCAAGGAGCCGGTATTAGATACTAACCCGTTTCTACAGAAAGAAATGAAGAATGCAGAAAATGGTCACTATGTGGGCAAATATAAAAGATGCAGCGAACATATCTCTCCAATGAGATGTCTATAAATATATCTCATTCCATGTTTTAACATCTTTAAAAGATACAGATCATATAAAGCAGGGGTTTGCAAACTTCTGTTGTGACAGCTCAGACAGCACTTATTTCCGGCTTTGCGGGCCATGTACTCTTTCTTGCAGCTCCTTGGCAGCAGCTCAGCAGGAGCTGGAGGCAACATGTACACGATGCGCGTGACTGCGACCCAGCGGAGCTCCACCTGCAAAGCGAGCAGCGTGGCGGACTCGGCGCTCGGGCCACAGCCCGCAACAGCCCGCGTGGGGTGGCGACCATACAGCCATATTGCTGGCATTATACCACATATAGATGTAATACATGTGGCAATAATGGCAAAAAAGAAGGAGAAGGATAGATGTTGGATCAGTTTCTATAGTTTAGCAGAATTAAGTAACTGCTAGGGACGACCAGTGGGAGTAGGCTCGGGCTACAAACAGACTCCAGAGAACTGGGGGTGATGGGAATGTTCTAGAACAGCACAGGGTGATGGCTGCACAGCTCTGTAAAGTTACTGAAACAACTGAATCACGCGTGTACGATGGGTGGGGTTTATGGTGCGCAGATTACCCCTCAGTAGACCTGTGAAAGGAAAAGGTGATTAACTGTATAAAACAAAATAAAACGTAGAATTTAACGTCTGTAGGAGTAACACATGTGACAACTTCCTTCATATTAATGAAGGAAGGAGATGGGGTAACGGAAGTTCCTCCTGTAAAGTCCTCACATTATACATGAGGGAGTGCAATGTGATTGGAAGACACACCGTGATAATAAAAAATACGTGGTGTAAACCATGAAGTAGCTGTTAAGATGAAAAAGATGTGTAGCTGAAAAGCCAACAGCAGAAATAAAATACAATCCTAAAAATGCATGTTTGTAAAATATACATTAATATAAATGACAAAATAATAAAATATATGTATATATACAATACATGAGGGTATTATTGTATATATACATATAGAATAATTTGTATATACAAGAATGTATATAATTTAGATATATACAAATTATATGTATAATCATGTGTATAATGTATATAATTTACATTAATACAACTATACATGTATATGTATAATTTACATTAACATTTGTCTAGTATATAATTAATTATATACATTTAATGTATAAATACATATCAATTTATAAATATAAACTTTATACTTATATATGTAATGTGTGTTATTAAGCAGTTATATACATGTGCATGTGTGTGCATGCTAAGTTGCTTCAGTCGTGTGTGACTGTGAAACCGTATGGACTGCAGCCCACCAGGCTCCCCCATCCCTGGGATTCTCCAGGCAAGAATCCTGGAGTGGGTTGCTGCGCCCTCCTCCAGGGGATCTTCCCGGCCCCGGGATCAAGCCCGTGTCTCTTACGTCTAGCCTGCACTGGCAGGTGGTTCTTTACCACTAGTGCCACCTGGGAAGCTATGTATATATATTTAAGTAACTCTAAAACATGGTAACAGAGAGGGCAATGGCAGCCCATTCCAGTGCTCTTGCCTGGAAAATCACATGGGTGGAGGAGCCTTGTAGGCTGCAGTCCATGGGGTCACTAAGAGCTGGACACGACTGAGCGACTTCATTTTCACTTTCATGCATTGGAGAAGGAAATGGCAACCCACTCCAGTGTTCTTGCCTGGAGAATCCCAGGGACGGGGGAGCCTGGTGGGCTGCCATCTATGGGGTCGCACAGAGTCGGACACAACTGAAGCGACTTAGCAGCAGCAGCAGCAAAACATGGTAAGGAATGAGGGGAAGAGGAGAAAGGATGCATTGAATAAAATCAGAAAGCAACTAGCAAGATGGCAGGATTCAAGCCGCCCGTACTGACAATATAGTAAATATAAAAGGACTCAAAATTCCAATCAAAAGGGCAGAGATTGTCAGGTGAACTTTAAAAACCAACCCTGATCACATGCTATCTAGGCAAAATGACTATAAATAAAAAGAAGTGATGTGATAGTCGCTCAGTCATGCCTGACCCTTTGCAACCCCATGGACTATACAGTCCACGGAATTCTCCAGGCCAGAATACTGGAGTGGGGAGCCTTTCCCTTCTCCAGGGGATCTTCCCAACCCAGGAATCAACCCGGGGTCTCCCGCATCGCAGGCGGATTCTTTACCAGCTGAGCCACCAGGGACGCCCTGAAATGAAGACAAGACAGCAGGGGGCGTGCGGCACGCGCGCTCAGCCGCGCAGTCGGACCCCGCGGACTGCAGCCCGCCAGGCTCCTCTGTCCATGGGGATCCTCCAGCCAAGAACACTGGGGTGAGTTGCCATTTCCTTCTCCAGGGGACCTTCCCAACCCAGGGATCGAACACGTGTCTCCTGCACTGGTAGGCAGGTTTTTCACCACTAGGGCCACAAGGCAAGAAAAGAAAAATATCTAATCGTTTCAAAATAATAATCATTTTTAAAACTAATCATTTCATAATAATAATAAATGGCACAATTCATCAAAAAAAATCTACGTCTGTATACACCTAATAATAGGGGCAAAAACCACTGAAGTGAAAACTGGAAAAACTGAAAGGAGAAATAAACAAATCCCCATTGAAGACAGAGACTAACACTCAGCCCAGTCAAAGCAGGGAAGGAGAGACCTGGCCCACGTGCCACCCAACAGGCCCAGCGACACCTGGAGATCACGCCACCTGACGGGAGCAGGGCACACCTTCCTCTTCCCCGAGGCGGCCCATTTACATATCTCAATAAATTTAAAATAATTTAGACCATCTACAGTCAGCTAGGTATTTACTCTGACCCCCAACAGAACCAAGTCAGTATGATATAAACACAAATATCAAAGGAAAAGAACAGAAAGTCTACAATAGTCCCACACTTTGTAAGATCAATTGATTTTTTTACAAAGCAGCCAAAATATTCCAATAGAAAATTAATAGTCTTTTCAACAGCAGTGCTGGGACAAGTGGATACGTATTTGGGGAGAAAATACCTGGATGCTTACTTCACAGCATGTGGAAAAATTAAGTCAAAATGAATCAGAGCTAAATGTAAAACTTACAACTGCCAGGCACTAGTGATGGAATTCCTTTGGTGGGGGGCAGCCCAGCTGAGGAGAGGCCTTAGGAGGGGGTTGGGGTGCTGGTTACACCAGTGTGCCCACTTGGGGAGAAGGCACTTAGCTACACACCGACCACTTGTACCTTTCCCCCAAAATGTTTCAATTCTACATAAAATTGAAATGAGGAAATTATAAACTGAATGCCAATAAACTTGAAAATACAGAGGAATTGGACATATTCCTAGAGACACACGGGCCAGCATCGCTCAGGAGAAACCGGCTATGCAAATAGTCCTGTGATGATTCAGCGATCAAAACCCCTCCTTAAAACCGGTCCACCAGCGCCTGCAGGCCCAGCGCCCCCTCAAGATTCCAGGAGAAGCGCCCTGGATCCTACAGACTCCAGCCGGCTCAGAGAACCCTCCCTGGGTGAGCACGCACTGCTGGTGAGGAGGCGACACCTGCCGACCGCGGAGCTCCCACCGACCCCCGCCAGCAGGGCGTGGAGCAGGCGGGGACCCCTGACCCCCGGGCTGGTCCCCAGCGCGTCCCTGTCCCCGTGGAGCCCGCGGGGGACGCCCAGGCCTGGGGGACTGCAGCTGCGGCGGCTCCTCTCCGGCCAACTTGCCCGTGTGACGCCAGCAAGCCCGTCCCACTGAGCCTTGACTTCCCCGGACGTTAGAGAGCTACTATGCCCGCGGAGAAGCACAGGGGTGCAGAGGTCGGGGCGCGGCGGGGAGGTGGGAGCCAGTCCCGGCGGATTCCGGGCCGCCCGCGGGAAGGGGGGCCCAGGTCTGCTCCCCGCCGCGCCCGCTGCCCTGCGGGAGCCACGGGCCAGGGCGGCGGACCCCGCACCGCCCGGCCGCAGTCTCCCTTCCCGTCCTGCTCGTCCCCAGAGTGGGCGCGCCGGGTGAGCGCCCGGGAGTCGGAGGCCGGAGGAGGAGGAGGAGCCACTGGCCGAGGGGCTCAGCCCGCGGGGCCGCGCGGGGGCCGCACGCGGCGGGGGAAGGCCAAGGGTGGCCGCGCCCCGGCCCCCCGGCCTGGCCCGTACGGGTGGCCTCCCGCTCCCTGTGCCCCGCGCTCCGGGCTGGGGCGCCGGCCGAGGGGCAGAGAGCTGCGCGGACCCGCCCAGGAAAGCAGCCCGGCCGCCCCCAGCCCGCATCCTCCTCTGAGTCACAGCAAAACAAGGCCGGCACCGCCCTCCCCGCCGGGCTGGCAGGCGTGTCCCCGGGGGGCGGGCGGCGGCCCGCCCAGAGCCGCATCGCGGCTGTGGGAGGCGGGGACCCCAGGCGGTGTGCAGCCGGGCCTCGGGCTGGGTGCTGCGGTGCAAGGCCCCGAAGTCAGGCGGGGATCCCCCAGGCCCCAAGAAGCTGTACCCCCAGACCTGCTCCCGAGGAGGCTGGAGGCTGAAAGGAACGGCGGGGGAACCTGAGGGCCCGGGAACCTGGGGGCGGGGAGGCTCAGCCCGCCCAGCTTTCCCGGGGCGCCAGAGCCCTATACCTAAGGTAGGAACCGAAAGTGGGGGCTCAGGGAGGGAAGCACAGGCCGAGTCCAAGGTCAGGCCGGTGGGAAGGTGCAGGGCTGTGGTTTAAGTTCTGGGTTCCTCTGCACCCCTGAAGGCAGAACCCCAGGCTGGCTGGGGCCCACAAACAGGAAGGAGGAAATCCTGCCTGCCCCGGAGCCAGGCAGCCAGCAGCCCGCCAGCCTCAGACTTGCCCGCACGGAGGGGAGAGGAGGCCTCCTGGCAGCCCCGCCCTCTGTCCTGCCAGTCCCCGTGTCCTGTGGGCCCCGCGCACCCTGAGTGCACGCAAGGAGTCCCGGCAGCCGGCCTGACCCGGCCTTGGCCCTGCAGAGAGCCCAGACCCAGCAGTTGCCTGGAATAATGACCGAGAAGATAAGGTCCGCTTTGCAGAGGAGGATGTGGAGGTGACTCGCTGAGCCAGGCCCAGCCGGTCCGGCTGCTGGCACCTGCTGCCTCGCCCAATGCCTGTCCCCTCCTCCCCAGGGCTCACCTCTGGCCCTGGCCCCAGCACCCCAGCTGGGCTACATACACACCCTAACTAGTCCTCGGCCTCAAACGCTACTTACTGGGGGGCTTGAGGGGTAGGGGGTGGGCAACACATTTAGAAAAGCTTCACTCCCAAGAACGGCAGTCCTCTCAGGTGGGGCCTCCAGGTAGCATCTGCGGAGGGGGCAGAGCCCAGGAACAGCCCGATGCTGGCTGGGGGACGGCTGCAGAAAGGGGCGTTCTCCTGGACGACTTCCCTACACTGACCTTGTCCTTGGGGCCCCGGACTGACCTGGCGACTCTCCCACCAGCCCCAGCCAGGGGGCAGTTCTTAGGGGGCCCAGTGTAGGACCATTCGTGGGTGCAGCAAGTCTGCCTAAACAGAGCCCAGGTGTGCACCTGACTGACGGCCCCAGGAGCCCAGCCCAGCCTCCAGGTGGGCCAGGTGTGGGGCGAGTTTACTCGGGCAGCGGTAGGACCCGGGACTATCAGCGCAAGAGGAAGCAGAGCGGCCAGCAGCAGGGCCCTTGATAGCGGCCTGAGTGTCCACCCCTGGGGGGCGTGTGTGTGTGTTCCCAAGCCTGGAGGCGTGTGTTCATGGGGTCTTCATGCTCATGTCAGGTGTGTGTGTGTGTGGACAACGTGCACAGCCCCAGGTGAGCTCCTGGCCGGCCCAGGCTCCCTCCACAGAGGACACTGCCCCGGGCTGGGAGCCCAGTGCCCATAGGGGCGCCCAGGACACCCCGCCTCACCCCACCCTGGAACGTCAGGAGGAAAGGGCTGAGCGCAGCTGACTTGTCATGAGACCTCCAGACTTTCTGAAGCAAAGCCCGCAGGCAGTCGAGGGCCCGCCCTGCCTCCCCGATATTTCTGAAGAGAGGTCTGCTGCCCGGGATGGCAGCCTGGGCTTCGGCTCTGCTTGCAGGAAGGCCTCGGTCCCCCTGGCCCACAGCCACCTCCACTGCAGCCCCAGCTGCAACCAGGCGGTTGTCAGGTCATCCTCTCCAGCCCGGCTGTCTGCCTGGCCCACCAACACCGGTGCCCTCCCCGGACCTTCGGAGCTGGGCTCCAGACCAGCCCTCTCTCCCGACCTCTGCCCTTTTCATATGCAGCTTCCTCTGCCATCTCACCGTCCAGCTTGGCCACCTTGTCATCATCTCTGGCCACTGCCTGGTCCCTGGTTCCTGGAACATTCTCACCAACACTGGCATGCAGTAGGTGTATAATAAATGTAGAGCCAGTAGTAGGTGAACAGAGGAAGGGACAGTGAGTCCCGCCCAGCCTGAGGTGCAGCGGGGTCTCAAGGCCTAGGAGGGGCAGCGGGTGAGCCCAGAGCATCTCCTTCTGCACCTGGACACTCGGAGGCCTGAAGGTGGCCCCCAGACCACCAGCTGCACGGGCCTGGCAGCAGAAAGCATTGTCCTGACTCTCCCGCCCACCCCAGCAGGCCCGAGTCTGTCTGTGTCCAGGCTGAAAGGCCAGCACCCAGATGCCCAGCGCCATGTGCCCCTGGGACGCCACCGCAGGCCCCCACGGCCCGCCCGGCACCTGCAGATAAGCTTGGCTGAAGCGCCTTCCCCTCCCTCAGGGCCTCAGCGCATCAAAGTGTCACCTGAAGGACCCACCCTCGGCCACACGGCCTCGCTGGGGCTCTGCCTTTCCCGGGACTGAAAGGGCCGTGCTGACCACAGTGGCCCTTGGCCACTGGGACCTGACCAGCCTGCCCCTCCAGCGTCAGCTGGGCTGGAGGAGGGCAGACTCAGGGAGATGGCAACGGAGATGCCCAGCCCAGCTCTGCCACCCCCCACCCGAGTCGCCCCCTCCACCCTGCAGGGGTGCCTGGGCGCCCCAGGGCTGAGCCCAGGAAGGGGGCAGGGGGCAGAGGGTGGGTACCGAAGACCGCTCAGCTGCTTACCAAGGCAGACGTCCTCCCAACTTGCCCCGAAGTGAAGATCCAGACTCCCAGCTCCCTGGGTCTGTCCTCCTGGCTCCTCCCCTCCAAGCCCCGCCCGCAGGCCCCGCCCGCAGGCCCTCTTCCCAGGCCGGCCCAGAGTCAGCCAAGACCTCTCCCCGACCAGCGGGACTGGGCGGGCCCCCTCACAGGCCCCCACAGCTGGGCCCAGTTTCAGGAGCTGGGGGGCCCCGCCCCTCCCCCAGAGTGCCCCCCCAGTCGGAGCAGCTGACTGGGGGAGGAAACACCAGCTCGCTCAGGGAGGCGGTGAGTCATTGCCACGGCCCTGCCCTGGCCTGGCCCGGCCCAGTGCTGCTGTGTGGACTCGCTGTCACACAGGACCATCCAGGCAGGCTGGGCACCGGCCTGGGCCAGAGGCTGGGGGGCTGGCAGGCCGCGGTGCCGGGGAGGGACAGAGGCCCTTCCAGGACAGACTAGGATGGCTCCCTCTGGGGGAGCAGTGCCTCACAGCCCCTCAGGCTCCGCTGAGACCCCTGCCCAGGGCACAGCCAGCCTCTTCCACGGCCAAGGCCACAAAGGCCAGGCCAGGGCCAGACGGAGCCTGTCCACGGCCTGCGCCAGTGACCTTGGCGAAGGTGGCCTTGGCCACTGCCCCCCGGCCAAGCCCCTCGAGGGCAGCCTGACCCTGGCCACCCTCTAGCCCCTTCAGCCAAAACCCAGCGCCCAGAGTTTCAGGGCACCTGATGAGCTAGCTGGGCGTGGTGGTCCCTGGAACCAGCGATCATCCCCAGCCCCCCACGATCGCTGGACGCAAGCAGCTGAGCAGCCCCTGAGGAAGCCCCCTGCTCCCCGGAGCACGCCTGCCCGGCCTGCCAGCTCCTGTCGCCTCACCTTCTGCCCCCCCAGGACTCCCTGCCCCTGGGGACCCCTGAGGGGGCGGGAGGACGGGGGCTCTAGCTGCCAAGCCCCGCCCTGAGCCGGGGCAGGCCTGGCAGGCCCCGGCAGGCCCCCAGACGGTACTATGTGCTGGGTCCCGGGGCCGCCCCGCCCTGCCCCCCACGGTCCCGGGGCGGGGCCCCGCTGGCTGCCGGCACCTGCACGCCGCAAGCAGGCTGGAGCAGGCCGCCCCGCTGAGGGGCCCAGCGGGGATGCAGGGGCAGTGAGGGGTCGGGCCCAGCCCTAGGAAGGGTCAGCCTGCACCGGCGCCCCCGCCAGCGCCAGCGGCCACCGGGCTGGGGCTGCCTCGGGGAACGGAGGGCAACAGTCACCGAAAGAAGCCAGTGGAGGGCTGGGTCGCCCAGAACAGGGGAGTCAAGAGCAGCCTTAGGAGCTCGGGAGGCAGGCCGGCCCCGGCGCCCAGGAGGCTCCGGCTAGCTTGAGGCGGCTGGCACTGCCCCGGGACGCGGGTGAGAGGCCGCAAGGCAGACCGGCACTTAGGCCACTCCTGGCGGACCCCACCCACCCCACAAAAACCTAGCGGGCGTAAACACTCTGGTTGCGCGAGGAAAAGCAGCGCGGCCTGCTAGCCCGCGAGCACACCTGGTCGGCCGGCCCACACAGTTCCCACCTGTGGACTCTGTTTCCTGCCTGGCGCCCCACCAGGCGGCCGCCTCCGGGCGGGCTGACTCAGCTGGAAGGAGGGCCGGGTGCTGGCGCAGAGCAGCGCGCCCTGCTGCCTCCCCGCCAGAGCCGGGGTGCCCCACGCCAGTCAAGCCGCCCCCACCACCTGCCCTGCCCTGGACCTTTGCGAAAGCATGGCCAGCCTCCCCGCCCAAGCAGCCTGGGCCCCTCTGGGGTGCCGTCTGCGGGCTGGGCCTCCTCCAGCCTCATTGTCCCCACCCCCACGATGGGCCCACCCCAGACTCCAGCGTGGACGCTTGCTGCTTGCTCAGCCCCAGCCCCTCCCGGCGTGGACCCTGGTTTGTCCCCCAGCGGCCAGCGCCAGCCACCCCTGGGAGGTGGGCGCCAGCTGGAGTGCTGGGAAGGAGCCAGCTGAAGGGGCAGGGCCCTGGGTCAGCACCGCTGTGACCCAGTCTGGGCGAGGGTCCGGGGGCTGCCCGCATCCCACCTCTGGGCTGGCATCCGTTCCGAGGGGTATGCCTGGCCCCCCAGCAGACA
Organism: Cephalophus harveyi; assembly: GCA_006410635.1. Taxonomy (NCBI): domain Eukaryota; kingdom Metazoa; phylum Chordata; class Mammalia; order Artiodactyla; family Bovidae; genus Cephalophus; species Cephalophus harveyi. Next base: position 56,709 of record SJYT01079517.1, on the reverse strand, counting down.
AGCACGCTGAGTGAGGGCCTGCCATCGCCCCGGCGCCCAGGGGCCCTGCCTGCTGGTCCCCTGGCTCCAGGCGGCCAGGCAGGTGCAGGGCCAGAAGGGCCCGTGGGCACCTCCAGGCCTGCATGCAGGCTCCCAGGCACGTGCCCGCCGACCCCTGCCACCCAGACGCCTAGCTTTTCCTCAGAGGCCCTGTGGGAAGTCGCCCAGAACAGGGGAGTCAAGAGCAGCCTTAGGAGCTCGGGAGGCAGGCCGGCCCCGGCGCCCAGGAGGCTCCGGCTAGCTTGAGGCGGCTGGCACTGCCCCGGGACGCGGGTGAGAGGCCGCAAGGCAGACCGGCACTTAGGCCACTCCTGGCGGACCCCACCCACCCCACAAAAACCTAGCGGGCGTAAACACTCTGGTTGCGCGAGGAAAAGCAGCGCGGCCTGCTAGCCCGCGAGCACACCTGGTCGGCCGGCCCACACAGTTCCCACCTGTGGACTCTGTTTCCTGCCTGGCGCCCCACCAGGCGGCCGCCTCCGGGCGGGCTGACTCAGCTGGAAGGAGGGCCGGGTGCTGGCGCAGAGCAGCGCGCCCTGCTGCCTCCCCGCCAGAGCCGGGGTGCCCCACGCCAGTCAAGCCGCCCCCACCACCTGCCCTGCCCTGGACCTTTGCGAAAGCATGGCCAGCCTCCCCGCCCAAGCAGCCTGGGCCCCTCTGGGGTGCTGTCTGCGGGCTGGGCCTCCTCCAGCCTCATTGTCCCCACCCCCACGATGGGCCCACCCCAGACTCCAGCGTGGACGCTTGCTGCTTGCTCAGCCCCAGCCCCTCCCGGCGTGGACCCTGGTTTGTCCCCCAGCGGCCAGCGCCAGCCACCCCTGGGAGGTGGGCGCCAGCTGGAGTGCTGGGAAGGAGCCAGCTGAAGGGGCAGGGCCCTGGGTCAGCACCGCTGTGACCCAGTCTGGGCGAGGGTCCGGGGGCTGCCCGCATCCCACCTCTGGGCTGGCATCCGTTCCGAGGGGTATGCCTGGCCCCCCAGCAGACAAGCACGCTGAGTGAGGGCCTGCCATCGCCCCGGCGCCCAGGGGCCCTGCCTGCTGGTCCCCTGGCTCCAGGCGGCCAGGCAGGTGCAGGGCCAGAAGGGCCCGTGGGCACCTCCAGGCCTGCATGCAGGCTCCCAGGCACGTGCCCGCCGACCCCTGCCACCCAGACGCCTAGCTTTTCCTCAGAGGCCCTGTGGGAAGGGGTGGGGCAGGGCCGGGGTCAGCTGAGAGCGCGTCAGCTGGTGAGGAGGTTGGGGGCGAGTTTGCCCTTCCGGGGGGGGGGTGTCACAGCGGAGCCTGCGGGTGCGTCTGCCTCCCAGGAGGAAGGACTGCCCTGGCGGGAGCCACCCCAGGGGTCCTGCAGCCAAGCACCCAGTGGGAGGCCATCTCCTTCCCGCCTGAGCTGGGCCCGGCAAGATTGGTGGTTCCTGAGGACAAGGGCATCAGCCAGGGTCAAGGGCGGTGTGGAGGAGGCAGTGCGGGCGGCCCACCATCAGCGTGGGGTGGGAGGCCACTCAGGGCTCGAGCCCCAAACACAGCGGGGCCCGACCTACAGGGCCGCCCACCCGCACTGAGAGTGGACGGAGGGGCTGAGCCGCCGTGAAGGGGCCCAGACGCAGACGCCCGCTGCAGGAGTCCGGCCCTGGCTCTCCCCGCTCTGCGCCCCGGCCGTCCTCTCGGCGGTGGGCACCCACATCCAGTGCTGTGTCCAGGCAGGAGCCCAGCTGGGATCCTTCCCAGGGCTCCCGGTGGTTCACCAGCTAAGGCGGTGGGGAGCCAGCCTCTGCCGGCGGCAGCGGGGGCCCGCCCTGGGCCTGATGTACCAGCCGAGTCCCTCCCACAGGGCTCTCAGGGGAGGGGGCCCAGCGCGGCCCCTCACCCTCCTGTGCACACATGGGGGCCCCTCTAGCCCCCAAGGCAAGCAGTGGGCCCGGGCGTGCCACCGCCCACTCCGACCCCGGCCCTCAGGCCTCCTGGGCCTGGCTCCATCTTTCCATTTTAGAAAGTGCTTCTGACTATTAAATATTTACCCTAGTGAGGTGGACCTTTAGCTCCAGCAGCCTGTGCCCCCCAAATAGAAACACCAGGGAAACCTGCAGGGAGGGGAGCCTGGTGATGCCCTGAGGCTCCTGGAGCAACCGGCGGCGAGAGCGGGAGGGGCTCAGGGAGGGCGGCCGGCTCCGCGGGGGCGTCCGCCTCAGCCTCTCCTCTGCCCTCAGCTCCTCCGTCACCCCTCCTGCACCCTGCTGGGCCTCATCCCTTCCCATGGGACCTGCCCTGAAACACTCTGGGGCTCCCAGCGGCCCTGGGAACACAGCCCTTCCTCCTAACAGCCTTAATCCCTGCCCCACCCGAGACCCACCGCATTAAGCTGCTTGCTGCTCCCCATCAACATGCTCTCCAGGCTCTCCCCATCAGGCGGCCCTTCCTTCCAGAAGCCCTCCCTGACTTCCCTGTGGGCTGAGGGTCCACTGGTGGCAGAAGTCCTGCCTGTCTCATCTTTGCTCAATAAACACCCCTGCTTCCCAACCTGTGGACACCCAGGCCCAGGGCCCCGGGGACGCACAGATGGACGGACGGACGGGTAGACAGGAAACCCCTCTTCACAGTAGTCCTAAGAACAGGGTCTGCTTCCTCCTGCCCCCTGCAGTGCAGGAGACCCGGGTTCCATCCCTGGGTCGGGAAGAGCCCCTGGAGGAGGAAATGGCACCCCACTCCACTATCCTTGCCTGGAGAATCCCATGCACAGAGGAGCCTGGCGGGCTACAGTCCACGGGGTGGTAGAGAGTGGGGCACGGCTGAGCGACTGAGCGAGCACGGGTCCTGAGCTGCCCAGGACCCAGCTCTGCCTCAGGAAGAACCCAGCTGTCCCTGGAAGAGGAAGGCGGGGAGGTGGGGGGAGCACCCCGGGTGACGCGGTCGGTGCCTGCAGAAGGGCGGTGCGCCCGGGGGAAGCAGGGGGAGTCCCCAGGAAGACAGGAGTGGGGTAGGGGTGTGTGAGTGAGTGAGAGTCGCTCAGCCACGTCCACCTCTTTGCGACCCCATGGACTGTAGCCCGCCAGGCTCCTCTGTCCATGGACTTCTCCAGGCAAGGATACTGGAGTGGGTGAGTGCTACTCAGACTGGCTGAGCCCACAGTAAAGCTGGGCGGATCCCTGCGCTGGTGTGTTCCCAACACAGCCACCAGAGGGCAGCCTCTGCGTGCGGGTTGGACCTGACACAGCTCCCATCCCCTGGCTGGGGCACAGGCTCTGAGACGGGCCTTCAGAGAACCTGGAGCGGCTGGTCCAGGAGGGAAGCTTTGGGCTGGGCAGAAAGACAAGGGACGAGGAGGGTCTGCCCGCCGCTGGCCTGCCAGGAGGGAACTGCACAGGACGATGCCTGTACTGAAGCCCTAAGCATGCGTGTGCTCTGGCCTCCTCCGAAGGATGGAGAGGGTCTGAGAATCTGCATGGTGGACACAACTCACAGGACCCCTGACCCAGCAAGTCTTGTTCCCTAAGAGGGGTTGGTTTTTCTGGCTAGACACAAGGAGGAAGTTCCCCAGAGGCCAGAGAAGCACAGGTCAAAGTGAGAATGAGCGCCTCAGCTGGGAGGGGCTCTCAGCACAGGCCTCTGTGAGACAGGAGGGTGGATGAGATGGCCGGAGCCCCTGCAGCTTAGCCGTCTCCAGGCAGCCCGTGAGCGAGGAGGATGCCAGTGTGGGAGGCAAAGCAACGGTCCCGTGTCCTTTGGGCCCTTCTGTCCCTGTGATGCAGCGGAGTCCCAGAGGCGTGGGCCGGGCCCACCGCAGCCAGGAGGAGGGGGCTGGGAGCCCGTCATCCTCCCGTTGGCCATCCAGGGAGAACTGGGGTGGGATTCTCACCTGGGCAAGGGAAGCCCACACAGGAGGTGAGCTGGGCTTCAGTGCCAGCCAGACAAACGGACAACAGGAGGGGCCACGGCGGCTCCTGCTGCAGCTGGAGGGGAACCCCACCCTCCCCACATTAGCACCGCCATCGTCATCACCATCAAGCCTGCTTCCCCAGAGAGCGGGGTTTCGCCTGTGCCGATGCAGTGTGCCCCCAGCCCCCCTTGCCGCAGCTGGCCAGGTGTCCTGGGTGTGGCCAGGCTGCGGCATGACTGACCCTGAGCTGGAAGGACTGTCCCTGCCCCACCCCACCCTGCCCTCCATGCTGCTGAGACACCCAGGCCCCGAAACTGGGCCCAGTGCAGGGACAGACAGATGACAGACAGACTGAGCACCCGGTTCTCATCCTGCGGCCGGAGGCACAGAGGGAGGCCCTTCCCTTGCCCAGCACTGGGGGACCTGTGCCTGAGCTCTGATCTCACTCAGGCCCCTCACCAAGTCCCAACCTAGCGACCCAGCACACAACAGCCACACACTGGACCTGGCCCAGCCTGGCCCCATAGTTCTGGACCGGGAACCTCAACTCCCGGTCAACCTAGGCTGGTCGCCCCAAAACAGATCAGAGGGCAGTCCTGGAGGCCGTTCCCCACCATCTGGTGACTCACGGCAGTCTCGCTCCCACGCACACGTGCAGCCCTCCCCAGGCGGCTGCCTCCAGGGACCGCGCGAAGTCCCAGAGGGCCACAGCAGGGGCGCGGTGGCAGAGAGGGAGGTGCAGACAGAGCAGTGAGGTTCAGAGAGGCGAGGAGCGACCGAGGAGTGGCGAAGAGTCGGCGACCCGGGGAACAAAGTGAGCAGCAGAGACAGAGGGGAGGCCGACGGACAGGGACAGGTAAGAGGGGAAGCGCGGGAGCAGGGAAGCAGAGGTCCGAGCAGCCCCCGAGGCGCAGAGACGCGCTCGAGACCGCAGGCCGGTCCCAGAGGCGCCCCCACCCCGGCCGGCGCCGCAGCCCGCCCGCACTGCGCGCCCCAGGACCCGCCCGGCGCGCGCCCGGCGGGGAGCCCACCCGCCCCGAGGGGAGCGGGCTGCAGGCGGGGAGGAGGCGCACCGCTGCCGGGGGCTCCGGGCCAGGTGGGCAGCATCACGTGGAAGCAGTCGCACATCTTGGCGGCCGGGCGGTGCGGGCCCGCGGCGGCCCGTCGCGTCCAGTCGCAGGTCCCGGCTCCGGCGCGCGGGCGGCCCGGGGGCCGGGCGAGAGCCGCACTCTGCCTCCGCAGCCCTGCGCTGCAGCTGGCGGCCGGCAGCAGACTGCGGGCTGTGCAGGCGCCCCTCAGCCCCGCCACCGCCCGGACCCCGCCCCGGCCCGCCCAGCCCGCGCCGAGCCGCAGCGGAGCGAGCGCGGGCGGGGCCGCCGTCCTCATTCAGCCCATTGGCTGCGGCCCTCAAGGCCCCGCCCTCTTGGCGGCCACGCCCCGCCCCCGTCCGGCGGTTGGGGCGAGGGCAGGGGGTGGGGAAGCCCAGGAAAGAAGTAAGGATTAGCTGAGGCTCAGCCTTGTACAGACTGAGAAAAGGCCCCTTGGGGCATGCGGGTCTCCTGGGGTGGGGGCGGGGAACCTGGGCCTGAGCAGACCCAGGAGAGCACGGCCACGTTCCCAGGGGCGAGTGGGGGCAACTTTTCCTGGGGCAGAAAGAGGCCAGGCTGTAACGGAAGACCCAACCACACAGACACACAGACTTGATACAGACACACAAACACACATAGACACACACATGCCACAGACACACAGACCCTCGTAGGTGAGATAACACACACTCACAGCAGTACCCAGACACAGGTCCACTTGGACCTGTCCTCATGCACTCCGAGACAGGCACCACCCCCCGCCCCACCCCGCACACACACAGATGCGTGAGAGTGCGCTCAAAGGCATGCACGCACTCGGGACCCGTGCCCAGATGAGCACAGCGGGCGCAGACACACGCGGGGGCATGCGCACAGACCGCAGGAGGCACTGCTGGGCTCACTCGGGGGCACGCGCCCGCCGGCCCAGGGGAGATGCCTCGGGGGATGACTCATGCCTGGTGTTCCCGTTAGCCGGGCTGCAGCCGGGCAGCCTTCCAGCAGTGGGTCAGATGGACGCGCTCATCATTGCCGGGAAGAGGCCTTGGCAGCTTCCAGCCTCTCGAGCCTGCGGCACGATGGGGCACTGCTGGGTCCTTCAGGTGGGGTCACCGGGGCTCGGGCCTCACCCCTCCTGCCCTGACGTCTTCTCTCGGGCCCGCAGCACTCCCCGGGGCCAGAGACTCTGCCCTGCTGTGCCCGATGGGAATCAGTCACTCGCGGGCACAGGCAGAGGGCCCTCTGCTCCTGGGTGTGCTTGGCACCGGCTTGGGCCTGCCGGGGGTCTCAGCCTGCCTGTCCTGTGTGTTTGCCCCTGGCCTTGGGGGCCTGGGAGCAAGCAGCCACCTGCAGTCAGCGCGAGCTCTCTGTCGCCCTGCCCCTCGGATAAGCCATGCCCCTGGGACCCCGTCCAGCTGCAGTGGCCTCACCCCGTGCGACGCATCCCGCTGGTCCAGCAAGCTGCACGCAGGGCTGTGGGCGAGGGGCAGGTTGGAGCCTTGGGTGGGGCGGCCAGGGGGCTCCCCACCTCAGCAGAGGCCAGGAGGAGGGGGTCTCATGTGGCCAGTGAAGGAGAGCGGAGGTGGGCACCGCTGGCCCCTGCCAGTCCCTGTGCAATGGGGTGCCCCCTGGGAATCCTGAATGTTCATTGGAAGGACTGATGCTGAAGCTGAAACTCCAATACTCTGGCCACCTGATGTGAAGAACCGACTCATTGGAAAAGACCCTGATGCTGGGAAAGAGTGAAGGCAGGAGAAGGGGATGACAGAGGATGAGATGGTTGGATGGCATCACCGATTTGATGGACACGAGTTTGAGCAAGCTCTGGGAGTTGGTGATGGACAGGTAAGCCTGGTGTGCTGCAGCCCATGGGGTCGCAAAAAGTTGGACACAAGTGAGCGACTGAACTGATTGGGAATCCTGGCTGGCCAGGGCCTGGGGGAAGCTGGAGCAGGGACCCTCCCTGGGACCACTTCTGCCCTTGGCGTTGGTGAGGGCTGAGCGGGTTTACATTGTCTTGCTGGGGCCTGGCTGGCTCTGCAGCCAGGGAGGTGGCTGAGCACTGGCTCAGGGCCCCAGATTCAGGATGAGGGTAGGCAGGGGCCCCCAGCTCGAGGGGCTGCACCCGCTCTGCTGCCTGCTCTGAGGCAGAGGGCTGGCATCACCATGTACCACCACGGTCCCTGCACGCCCATTTCATTTCTGGAAGGGTGTGGCCCCTTGGGCAGTGGACCCCACAGGTGGCAGCCTGCAGCTGCATGGAGGGAGTTGGCCCCCAAGTTGGCCCCGGGGCAGGCAGGCTGGGTCCTGCCCCCCCGCATCCATCCCTCCTCCCACCTGCGGAGGCCTTGGATGCCCAGCCTCGCCCCTGGGCCACAGAGCTGGACTGGTTGGACCTGAGGCCTACGCGAGCCCCACGCCCGCCCTCCCTACAGCCCGGCCAGGCCCCTGCCATGGAGCCCTGGCAGCCAGGAGCTCCCGCCGTCAGGCTCCGCTCCAGCCCCGTCCTGCAGTGCCCCTCTGGGCACAGATGCCCCACCGGGGAAGGCCACAGCAGCTAGGCATGGCTCAGGAAGAGCTGCCCCCGCCCCCGCCCCCAGGGCATGGAGATACGGGCTGACCCACAGCCCTGCTGGCACTCAAAAGGCCCTGTACCACTTCTGAGGGTCGCCCTATGCGGGCTGGCAGTGGCCGTCATGAGGCACTCACAGGCTCACCTCCTCCCTAGGACCACCGCACCGGAGAGCTGGGGCCACACCCCAGCCCTGGGCTGCCGGTCAGGGGTCTCAGACTGGGTCCCGAGGCACTGGGGTTGGCGAGACAGGGCACTGTTGGGGCCGAGGGTGAGGAGCCAGGGCTGCTGGCCAGAGCCCCCTAGGCCCCAGGTCCTCAGCAGAGCCCGCAGCCTGCCCCACCCACCTGGCTGGCTGCTCTCCGTGCCTCTCCAGGCAGGCAGGGATGTCCAGAGCATCAATGATTGATGCCTCCTTGCAGCCGCCGCAGCAGCATAATCAAAAATAGCTCAGCCGGTGTCCCTGCCCTGGCCCAGCTGGAGGGGCGTAACTGCGTGGTGTGAGCCCTGGGATTTCTTCCGCCGCCGCCTGCCCTCCCACCCGGTCCTCGCACAGAGGAGGTCGGGGAGCGCTCCGGGCCTCTCACTGCAGTCTGAGTGCCCGCTCCAGGCCTGGGCAGCGGTGTCCTCCTCGACTCACCCCAAGGACTCAGGGTGCTTTTGTTGAACCGCAAGGTTCCGCCCTGGAGTCCGTCGCCCAAGACCACCAAGACACAGGATCGATGCAAATAGCAAGAGGATTTATTGAACCGGCGCGCCGGGGTTCTGTCCTCCTCAAGCAAGGAGCGAACCCCGATGACAGTTACAGGACAGTTTTTAAGCACAAAGACCACACTGGGCGGGGAGGTATAGGTATATCATGATTGGTCACAATAATGCTGACCTTTACAAGGATAGGCTCATGAGGGTCTGGCGATATAATTCTGCGGATAACACACAGTTTACACAACTTGTTTTTCTGACTCTCTGGAAAGTCAAACCTTCCAGGTCAGGGTCTGTAAGTTACAAACCCCCCAGGTCAGGGTCGGTAAGTTACAAACCCTCCAGGTCAGGGTCGGTAAGTTACAAACCCTCCAGGTCAGGGTCNGGATAACACACAGTTTACACAACTTGTTTTTCTGACTCTCTGGAAAGTCAAACCTTCCAGGTCAGGGTCTGTAAGTTACAAACCTTCCAGGTCAGGGTCGGTAAGTTACAAACCCTCCAGGTCAGGGTCGGTAAGTTACAAACCCTCCAGGTCAGGGTCGGTAAGTTACAAACCCTCCAGGTCAGGGTCTGTGAGTCACAAATAACAGAGATAACCTTTCAGTTGGTCTGGAAAATCCCTAAATCTTACAGGTTACTTCCTCACACTTTCTGAAGCAAGAGACCCTTCCCCATGGCTCATCAGGTGATGCTCAGAGATGCTAGGATCCTACCGGGCTCCAGGCGGAGTAGAGGCTGGCCCCTTCTTCCTGGGGCTGGGTCAGGGGAAGCTTGGCTGGGCAATGGCAGAAGAGAAGCTCCCCCTGCCCCAGTCTGCAGCATTCAGCAGGGCTGGGGCTCAGGGACAGGCCCAGGAGCCCGTGTGGGCTTCCTCCTGCACGCTGCACCTGGCCTCCACAGCCCCGGGGGGCGTTCTGGCCTGTGCCCCCATTGCTCCCGCTTTCATGGGGACCTGGCCCCTCTGACCAGTGTCCTCCAGCATATGAAGCCATTTAAACTTCAACAGCGGCCTGCCCTGCCCTACCTACTCGTCTGGAGAGCTGGCCCTCAGCTCCTGTCCCAGGTAGTGCCCAGAGCCCCAGATGCTGGCCTGAGGAGTTGGGGGCCACCTGTCAGCTACTTGGGCTTCCCCCACCCACTCCTGCATCCAGGGCCGGGCACCAATGTCAAGGTTGTGCCTGCTGCCTCTCTGAGTCTTGGCTCCCCCAACCCAGCACCTCCTGGGCAGGGTAGCTGGGGGTCAGCCAGGTGTATTAGCTTCCTATGGCTGCTGTAACAAATACACACACACATAGTTCAGTTCAGTTCATTCGCTCAGTCATGTCCGACTCTTTGCGACCCCATGAACCACAGCACACCAGGCCTCCCTGTCCATCACCAACTCCTGGAGTTCACCCAAACCCATGTCCATCGAGTTGGTGATGCCATCCAACCATCTCATCCTCTGTCGTCCCCTTCTCCTGCCCTCAATCTTTCCCAGCATCAGGGTCTTTTCAAATGAGTCAGCTCTTCACATCCAGTGGCCAAAGTATTGGAGTTTCAGCTTTAACATCAGTCCTTCCAATGAACACCCAGGACTGATCTCCTTTAGGATGGACTGGTTGGATCTCCTTGCAGTCCAAGGGACTCTCAAGAGCCTTTTCCAACACCACAGTTCAAAAGCATCAATTCTAGTGGCTTACACCAACTCTCATTTATTCCTTACAGTTCCAAGTGTCGGCGGACTTGCGTTCCTGCTAGAGGTCTGTTCTGGGGCAGATTTCTGTCCTGGCTTTTTGCAGCTCCCGAGGCCATTCGCATTCCTGGTTCATACCCTGCATCACTCTGACCTTTGCTTCCATCTTGCCACCTTCTCTTTCAGACTCTGGCCCTCCTCCCTCCCTCTTGTAAGGACCCTCGTCCACTACAGCAGTGTAACCCAGGACCATCTCCCCATCACGAGAGGCATAACATAATCATGTCTGTAAAATTCCTTCTGGGGCTTCCCTGGTGACTCAGCAGTCAAGAACCTACCTGCCAATGCAGGAGACTCGGGTTCGATCCCTGGGTCGGGAGGATCCCTTGGAGAAGGAAATGGCAACCCACCCCAGTGTTCTTGCCTGGGGAAATCCCATAGACAGAGGAGCCTGGAGGGCAACAGTCCACGGGGTCGCAGAGTCAGACACGACTTAGCAACTAAAGAACAAAAGCTCCTACTGCTTTGTAAGGGGTCATATTCACAGGTTCTGGGGACCAGGAGGGGCTCTTCCTGGAGGCATCATTCACCTACCACGCCACATAATGTAGGACAACCCACCCTTGGCTCTGTGTCGTGCCTGGGTCATCTCCTTCTGCCCCTGAGGGTCACAGGCCACCCTCACTCTTCACAGGGGAACTGCCGAGGGTCAGAAGAGCTGGTTCCGCCCCAACAGAACTTCCTATTGGGCTTCTGTGCCTGAGCATCGGCTTCCTCACCCGACGTGGGCACTCCCCCTGCCCCTTTCCAGCTCCTGGACTGTGCCGATGGCATGGACGGTGGATGAGGGGGTCCAAGCAGTGGGTGGACGACAGGGGACAGGTCGCCCTGGGTGCTGTCGGGGCAGGAGAGGGCGGGTGTCTGGTCACCTTCCTGCAGGTCACCCCGGTGACTGCCCAGCACTGGGCGGGCTGCCTGCATCGCTCCAACACTGCATCTCTGGCCGCCGTGCCCCTCAGGAAGCAGGGGAGGGGCAGATAGTCAAGGTCCAGGGTTCAGAGAATGATCTCATCTAGTCATTTTCAAAACTGAAATTTTCTGTAGCTTGGCTGAGAAGGACCAGGAAGAGAACCGGTGATTCATGCAAACTGGACAGGGCCCAGGGAGAACCCTAGGTCACAGGGTGGAGGAATCTGAGCATGGAAGTAGACCGGGAGACCCGGCGCGGATCAGGGCTTCCGCGGGGGCATGACGGTAGGTCTGCGGAGGGCTGACTTCATGAGACTGGGTAAGATGGAGAAAGGCCCAGAATGCCTGGGAGGGGAGCTGGCAGGAGGGTGAGGCTGGCCGTCAATGCCCACCTCGCCCTTGGGCCGGCGGCTGCAGGGTCTGATGGCCCATGGCCCAGGCTGGCCCTGCTTTGCCTTGGGGCCGGCTGGTGAACACACTGAGAATCAGGACACTCCATGGGACCCTGAGGTTCCGGATTGGGCATCATACAGCTAGACACGCCCGCTGCAGCGGGGCCGCGGAGCGAGGGGCAGCGGCGGGCAGCCTGCTTGGGAGGACTGCTGGTGCGGGCAGCCGGCGCCTGCTCCTCCCGGGCGCGCGGGGCGCGCTGCAAGCGGGCGGTTGAGCGAAGGGCGCATCTAACGAAAGGAGAGCCCGTTCACGCGGCGGCCGAGGGGCGCAAGGTGACAGCGCCCACTCAGGCCGGGCCGGCCCCACCCCCACGAGGCTCGGCCGGCCCAGGGGGCGGAGCCTGGCCCCGCCGAAACGGGGGCGGGGCCTGGGGTTGCCACGCCCCGCGCGGTGCCGGCGCGCTGACGTCAGGGCTTCAGACGCCGGAAGCGGGACTGGCGTGCGTCGTTGCCGGGCAACGGGCCGGCGCCGGCCTAGGGACACCAGGCATCCCTGCTGCGCCGGCTGGCCGAGGCGACGAGGCAGCCGAGGTGGGTGCGGGCCGGGGCCGATAGCCGCCCGGGCCCCAGCGCGCCCTGAGTCCGCCCCTCAGGAGCCCTAGGCCAGGCCCGATCCGTGTCCCCAGCGGCCGCCTCGGATCCCCGCCAGCCCGCGAAGAAGGAACTACCCGAGCCCCCGGCCCAACTCTCGGGGCTTCCCGGGCACTGCCCTCCCGCGGGCGCCCCAACTCTCCCCTACTCTGCCGGACTGGGCCTCGGAGACTCTTGTCCACGGCGACCCCGCAGCTCGCCCACCCTGCCAGGCTGTGCTGACCCCCCAGGACCTGTCTGGCCTCTAGGACACGCCCCCGTGCTGGACCGGTCGCCCAGGCGCCCGGAGGAGGAAAGCGGGCAGCGGCTCCGGTCACTCTTCCTGGCTGACCAGGCAGTCTGTGTCCCTTCCACAGCGACAGTGGACTCACACCAGGCCATCTGTACTCCCGAGGAAGCCGTGGGCAGCTGCTGGGCCGTGGGCGAGCAGGTGACCCCCGCCGGCGCTGTCCACTCGGGGCTGCTCCCGCACAGCAGTATGGATGTCTCCTGAGCGTCTTCCCATCGCGTCTGTGCGGGCCCGGGGCACCAACATGCAAGACCAGCGGGAGCTGGGGGGCGCACCTGGCCGGGGGCTCCCTCTCTCCGCCTTTCTGAGTGACCTCCCAGAGCAAGCAGGCGGCGTTTCCCTCCGCCAGGTTTCTAAAGACCGCGGTGCCCCTGGGAGGCAGAGTGGCGACGCTGCGGAGTGGGCGAGGCCCCGCTCCGCCCTTCCCCCGCTGGAAGGGGGAGCCAGGATCTCTGGGGTCAGCTGCGAGGGCGTGTCAACCAGCACCGCCAGGGGTCCAGACCCAGGGGAACACAGCGGCGCCTGGGGGGAGTTTGAAGTCTTTCAAGAATCCTCAGCCAGCTCTGAACAATTCTCTCAGTCTTTTGAGCTCCGGGAGAGGCCCGCAGCCTCTCAGCCATGGAGAACCGCTTCTGCCCAAAAGGAGCACGGTTCTGGCCAGCCTCACCAGGGTGGGGTGACAGGAATCGGCGGCATCGGCGCTTCTGAGGTATTTCTAAAGTCTTGGCCACGTTGCACAGGAAGTGTCTCCTACCCTGTGATGGGCTGGTCAGGGAGGGGTCCGCTTGTCTCTGGGCCTTCATCCTGGCCCCTCCCGCTCTCTGTCCCCTCCACCTTCGCGTCCGCCCACTCTCCATCAGCTGGGCTGTGTTTTCCTGGGTCCAGTTCTGGGCATGTGGGGGAGCATTTTGTTTGAGTCCGTAATCTCCTTACTTAGAAAACCTTGCCGGATCGCAGGCCAGTGTGTGTTAGTGCCGGGGCGCTGGAGGCGGCCGGGAGAGCCCAGCACATGTCCCTCGTCCCTCCGGTGCTGCCCTGACCACCAGCGTTTCCCTTCCCTGTGACTGCCTCTCACCCTCCTCTCTCTGCCCTCTCGTCCCTCGTGGTTTACCCCTAACACCAAAAGTGAAACACAGAAGGGAGGAGAGGAAAAGGTCCGCTGGTTCTCTCTAAACCTGGCAGTGTTCCTCTGGACCTCTGACGAGATCAGCTCCCCGTTCAGTTAGCTCTGCTCTAACGCTTGTTCTGAAGACAGGACTGTCTTCCAATGCAGTTACTGTATCGGGGAACAATTTGAGCATCATGTGAACTTTGCCGGAAACACAGGGTAAAGGCAGAAAACCACAGCTGCTGAGCTGAGGCCCACGTGAACACACACCACGCACACGGCCACCTCTCCCAGCCGCCTCGGCCTGCCACACCCCTCGCCCGCCCCCGGGGGCTCCCCCATCCAGCCCCCTGACCCCAGATAGCTCACCTTCCAGTACTCCACGCTTCTCACAACCCACAAACCTCCCTTCCGGAAGGGCCGTTTTTACTGCCGTCGGGACGGATTTCGCAGCCAGTTCCCACGTGGGGAGCAGCGCTCCCGTTTCCCCTGGGCGCCTGTCTTTTTCCCGGGTGTCGCTGATGACGCTTGTGCCGCTGCTGTGGCCACGCTCTCCCCCACCCCGCAGTCTCCACAGCGCGGCTCAGCACAGCGACTTTTGGGGACAAACGTCACGTGTCAGTAGCGGCAACGATACACAATCGTTTACAAGTTTCACTTGTGCCGCAGTTACGCATTTGGAATGAGGCGCCGTGACGTGTGGGTCTGCTAACGTCGGTGTGTCTCCTTCCTTTTCAGCCCGGGGTCAGCTGTGAGGATGTTCTCAGGTCTGCTTTTCAGGAAGTACCGGTCCCACAGGCCGCCGAGGGCATCGCCGCCTTAGACCACTTCTTAGAAACAAGGGATGAAGAAGACCCCGGCCTGGGACCCGCGCATAAGCTGTGGTAATGAACCGAACCCGCGCTCACGGGCCGCCGCGGCTGAGCTGCCGGCCCTGGGTCCTCGGGTTTTGCGCTTCTGCCGCTGGGGAGAGCACTGACCCTCCCGAGCTCCCGCCCCCTGAGGTCACGGGGTCGCAGGGCGGCCTCCTCTAAAGAGCCCTGTCCAGCCCCGCTCTGGGGCCCCTCCAGCCGGCCCGGAGCAGAGTGGGTCTGGGTGGGAGCGGTTCTGGAGGGCCCAGGGGGTCGGCATGGCGGGCCCAGGGGCTCCTGGGGGACAGGAGCAAGTGATCCCCCAGATCCTGGAGAGGTGCTCAGTCCACCGCAGGACTGCCGCCCCCCGGGCCAAGTCCCTGGGGTCACAGGTCACAGAGGCACTTGTCTGCCGATAGCCATTTCGTCAGACGGCCTTAGTGGAAAACCATACTAGCTCAGGTGAACGGTGAGGTGGGCCCAGGCCCCAGAGGCTGGTCCAGGAGGCCGGGAGCCAGCTCCTCTGGACCTAAGCCCGCCTCACAGGCTGGCGCTGCAGACAGCGCCGCGGGCGGGCCCTCCTGGGCCCTGGCAGGGGTCTGAGCTGGCCTGCGCGGGGCACTCTCCCCCACCAGCAGAGGTCCCGGGGACGCGGGCTGAAGTGCGCCAGGGCACACTGCTTCCCCAGCTTGTGGTCCAGGCCCGCAGGCGGGGGGCGTGAGCCTGGGGCACTTGTATGCACATGTGGGCCAGGTGGTCGGGACTGGCCCGGCTCGGCGCTGTGGCGACATGGAGGGGTGGGTCGTAAGCACTTCAGCACTGGGCACGTCTGTCGCCCTGGAGCTGTTTGGGGACCAGTTCCTCGTTCCCGGAGGCCGTCGCTCCCGGAGGCCCTTGCTCCCAGAGGCCTTTGCTCGTGGAGGCCGGGCCAGTCCGCCAGGTGGGGCCCCAGCACGCACTCTGGCATCTGCTTCTTGGCCTGTGGGCATCTCTCTGGCACCTGGCATGGTTCCAGACTCCTGAGATCATCAGGGAGCAAGACGGCAGAGTATATCTAGCCCCCTGGAGCTTCTGGCCTAGGAGACACACGGTGGTGAAATCGGGCATTCAGGCCAGGGCTGAGCTCTGTGGAGACAAAGCCGGGAGGAGGGAGGGGTGCTGGCTGAGTAGACGCTCGAGCAAATGAACAAAGAAACAGAAGCCGGGGCCCTGCTTGCAGAATGCTGGAGGCCAGATGCCCCCCGTGCCTCCCTTCCGAAGGCCTTGCAGGTTGCCCTGTAATTAAGGCAGCCCTTCTGCAGTTCTGAATCTAGAAAACTCTGGAGGGCTCTTCACAACACTGGGACCTCAGCGACCTCCCGATGCATCTGGAGCGAGTCCCACAGCCGGGAAAACTTCCTTCCTGTTCTCGGAGTAGACGCTGCTCAGAAGGTGGGCGGACCTGATAGAGGAGGCTGGCCGCACCGCACGCCTTTGCCAGCCGTGCTGCGCAGCACAGCACAGGGCCCGCGTGGGGCCGGGAGGGGCGGGCGCTCCGGCAGCTGGGCGCGGCCTCCTCGGGCCGCCTGGGTGGTGTGGCTCCTCAGGCGGGGCACTTTGGGGCTTGGGGGGCTACTGCTGGGCCGGGGTGTGCAGAGCGCAGCCCCCCACGGAGCCCAGATCAGAGCCTGTTGCCATTTTACAGGGAGATGTGGCGGGGGCCCAGGGGGAAAGGGAAGCCGGGAGAAGACCCTCGAGCCTTCTGTCCCTCTGGCTGACTCTGGTTTGCTTTCTCAGAGCCTCTCGGGGAGCCCTGGCCACACTCTGGGAGAGCCTGGCCTCCACGAGCCCGAAGAGCTCGGCTTCCGCCTGCAGCGCTGCAGAGCCCTGATCCAGACCAAGGTGAGCGCGAGTCGCTTCGCCGCTTCACCTGTGGCTCTGAGTCGGGGGCGCCGCGGGTCCGGGCGGCAGCTCCGCCCCACTGCACGGCGGGGCCCAGGCAGGAAGAAGGGGCTCCATCCCGCAGCCCCTCGCACGGAAAAGCCTCTCCAGGAACGGGGTCTCTGCCCACCCTTGGAGCAGGCGTTGGGACGGGGGACGCCCTGACCAGCCAGCTGATCTCCTCCAGAGCCCCGAGCTCCACCCAGAAGGGCCTGTCCACCCCCTGACCCCCACCCCGTGCTGGGCATCCCGCCCTCAAGGACAAGGCCTGACGCACAGGGGGTGAGAGGGGGTCATGTGGGGAGGGGCCTGAGTGGAGCTGGGGAGGAGGAGGGTGTGGAATGAGCCCACAGGTGGAGGAGGGCAGGACAGTCCAGCCCGTGGGCCGGCCCTCTGCTCTGCAGAACCGTCACAGGGCAGGAGGTGGAACCTTCCAGAGGCATGTGGCTGGGCTGTCTTAGAGCAGCAATACCTAAGTGTCTCCAGCAGCCCCTCTCCCGTGGCAGCCTGGATGAGGATTGGAGCACGGCGGTGGCCTGACAGGAATGTCCAGGGGCCGCAGCTGGGTGGGAGGAAGACCAGGAGGCCAACCTGTCCAGGCCAGAGCTGCCCTCGGGCGCCATCCCGGCCCGTCCGCTCGGGGAGAGGCTGTGGCTTCGTCCAGAGCGTGTGAGGGCCACAAGACGAGCTGGCCCGGCGCCAGCGGCCGGGGCGTCCCGGAGGGCACGCGTGCTCGCCCTGACTGGCGTCTCCTCTCTTGGCAGCTCTCGGGGACACCGGCTGGGGGACAGGGCAGCCTGATCACCTACAGCCTCTTCCTGAAGACCCCCGTACATGGAAATGGGCAGTACATCACAATTCCAAGGAAAAAGAAGATTTTCAGTCCTCGTAACCTAAAACTGACATTGTTTAATAGTGACATTTGCTAAAGTGGGACAGCTTTTGTGTCTTGATGCGGGATTCCACCGTTTCCTCCCAGTCTGGTTTGGTACTGGAAACCAGAACTGTTTGTGGAGGTGGTCCACATCAGGGTGGACACTCTGATGAGGGGGTGCATCCCTCAGCAGGGCCAGCGCCAGGAAGGGTGCACCCGGGTCCCCAGGAGCCCTGCCCCAGCCTGGTGGGGGAGAAGGAAGGTGGCTCTGGGGGCGCCTGTGAGACCCCAGGCTGGCCTGGCACACGGCTGGGACCGTCATTGGGAGCAGCCTTCAGGGCCCTTGGAAGGTCCTGCACTGGCCCCCGGCCCGGGTGTCCACGTGGCTGGGCGCAGCGGGGGTGGGAGGGCCGTCTCCCCGGAGCCGGCGTGCTCCCTCAGCAGCCACACCTGCCTGCCTGCCGGCGCGCGGGCGGCCTGTCATCAGCTAAGGAAGAGATCCCTCCGACGAAGGAGCCCAGCAGGCGGCACTGACTTTTGTAAAATTTTATTAAATGGAACAGCCCAGACAAGCTGTGTTCTTGCTAAATCGCCCGCTCTGTGAGGACCGTGCTGGACCCGAGCGGCAGCCCCGCCTGCCCTCGGGGAGGCCTGGGGAGGGAAGGCCAGCGGGGCCGCAGGCACAGGGACCCCAGCGTCGCCGTCCCCTCAAGGCCACTCTCAAGGCGGGGAGACCACAGCCGGGGCGGCCTCAGACGCCAGCGCCGTGGACACAGGTGTCAGACCCCAGCAGAGGCCCAGGGGGGACACAGTGACCAGCAGCTGTCACCTGTCACATCACACAGGAGACGGGGCGGGGGGGGGTCTCCCGCACCCAGCGCCCGCAGCCACTGCACAGACCACCTGCCTTGTTTGGGGGCGCCTGATTCTGGGGGGCTGTGTGTCTGAGAAATCTGCCTCTCCTTTCTAGCCGGAAGGTGGGAATCTGGAAACAGCTTTCTGCCATGCTGCTTCCATCACAGGGAGGGGACTGTCCACGTGGGGTCTCCCAGGGCCCCGCCAGCAGAGATGGCCTGGGCTGTGCCATCTCATCCTGACCTTCAGTTAAAGACTTGGCGACCCAACACGTGCCACCCTGCGCCCCCCTCTAATCTCGGTGTCCGCGGCCTGCAGCGGGGCCTGGGCTCCCAGAGACGGAGGCTGGGTCCCGCTGGTGAGAACACCAGATCCTGGTCACTAGACGGGTGGTCAGTATCAAGGGGCCCAGCCCCCGGCTCTACAGAAGAGTTCCCACAAAGATGGAAGCCGTGAAGCAAGTGAAGCATCTCCTGAGAGGGAAGAGACTGCCGGACGGGTATCGGCAGGCGCAGGGCAGCTCAGAGGGACAGCCCCCGCCGCCCCCTGTGGCCGCTCCAGTCACTCCTGTGGGGCGTTTCTTCCTTCGCCGGTCGCCTTGGCAGGCCTGGCCCCCAGCCCACTTCCCCTGTATCTCAGTAGCCCCCATGTGTGCGCACGCATCTCAGCCAAGGTGGATTTTCCCGAAAGGGCGTCTGGGTAGAACATCCTTGACGTGACTCCCCTTTGGCCTCCAAGGAGCCTCTTCTGCACGTGGTCAGGGGGTCTCCTGGACACGAGGATACGCAGCATGTGGTCTGGGTGGCCCCGCCTCCTCCTGGTGTTCCCACCTGCAGGGAGTGTGTCCGATCGCTTTACCCTAGGGGGCCCATCTGCCTCCTGCCTCCCACCCAGATTCAAACTCAGACGCTGCCGTGTTCCCGTTCCAACAGCGGCCCTCCCTGCCCCACTGGCCCAGGGTCCAGCCGGGGCTCGGGCAGCTCCTCACCGGAGTCCCGACTCTGAACTCTGTCCCCCACCCCCGCCCTGCTCTGCTCCTTCACCGGAGCCTGGGCCCCCCTCACTCCCCGTCTGATCGGATGTCCAGTCTGGCCCTGATTCTGCACCCTCATGAGGGGGCTTCCTGAGCTGAGAGAGACCAGCAGGCTCACGGGGAAGTGCCGCCTGGCCACCCGATTCAGAGGTCAGGGTGTGGGCGGCCAGCGCTCTCACCCGGACCAGAACAAGCCCAACCAGCTACCAAACCAGGGCTTAAATAAAGCCGCTATAAAAACTTTAAAAATGAAAGGCGAGGTGTTACTCACTCAGTCGTGTCTGATTCTTTGCGACCCCATGGACTGACTGTATGTAGCCCACCAGACTCTGTCCATGGAATTTTCCAGGCAAGAGTACTGGAACAGGTTGCCATTTCTTTCCCCAAATTTGAAAATAAATAGAAATAAACAAGGTTGAGGTTATAAAGAATACCTAGGCAGTGGAAGAGGCCCACAGCCACTCTCCTCACCCCAGCTCCACGCGGGGCCAGCGAGCCCAGGGCCAAGCGCCCCCGCGGCGGGCAGGCCTGAACCCCGCCTCCAGCCCAGGCAGGAAGGCTGTAAGACTGAGAGGACTGCTCTGACCAGCACTCCGGGGTTTCTGTCAAGTCTCCATCAGCCTCACGGAGCTGGGTTCAGACACGCAGCCCTGCAGAGAGCTCGGCCGTCATGTGAGGAGGAGCCTGGCTTCCTTGATGCCTCCACGCTGGAGAAAGTGTGCACAGTGACCCCACAGACAGAGGCCAAGAGGTGCCCGAGGACCCAGTGCTGGAGTCTGCCAGCCTGGGAGCCAGCCACGTGGGGGGAAGCAACAGCCAGGACGACACACGATAACGTTTATTCCAAAACCAGATGACAAGGAAAACGCGGCATCCAAAGCTGAGGGAGGCAAGGAAATCGGTGCTTGCTGTGAAATTCACAAACACAAGAAAAGGAAAGGGGCTGAGATGAATCACTGCCTGACACACCGCAACACTTCACCCTGCGCTCCCTAAGAACTTTTGAGTCACCTTCTCATGTGATGACAGTCTCATATCACTTACTGTCCTTAAAGAGGACAGTGTATGCTTACTATGGACGGTTCAGAAGCTTCTCTCAACGTTAAAGACTAGCCATTGGTCAAGACGTGTGAACCGCCCTCAGGGCAGGGCCCCTCCGGAATCTCCCCTCTCCCCAGCTGGCCACCGCATCCGACCTCCATCCACAAAGCCCCACTGCCTCCCGCCACGCACTCCCTGGACCCTGGGCACCTGGGCAGCAGCAGGTGAATTCCACGTCCTTCCCATCGAGGAGCTGGCGGAGCTCAGCTGTGCTCAGAAGCAGCTGCAAACACGCACTGGGAACCTCTCCCCGAAAACCCAGCTTCCTTATCCGGAGCCCAGAGCCAGCCGGGCCCGGGGGGAGAGGGTCACGAGGCGGTAGGTGAAGCAGAAGCCTTAGGACTGCAGCCAACACACCTTTTTTGCAAAAGTTTACAAACGGGGCTCGCGTGCACAGAGGAACGTAAAGCTTCCTCCACCCCCTCCCTAGTCCTGCTGCTGCTGCTGAGTCGCTTCAGTCGTGTCCGACTCTGTGCGACCCCAGAGAGGGCAGCCCACCAGGCTCCCCCATCCCTGGGACTCTCCAGGCAAGAACACTGGAGTGGGTTGCCATTTCCTTCTCCAATGCATGAAAGTGAAAAGTGAAAGGGAAGTCGCTCAGTCCTGTCCAACTCTTAGCAACCCCATGGACTGCAGCCCACCAGGCTCCTCCGTCCATGGGATTTTCCAGGCAAGAGCACTGGAGTGGGCTGCCATTGCCTTCTCCTCCCTAGTCCCACACCTCCATTCAAATCCATCGCCAGCAACTGACCACTGTATCTCTCTGGGGAACCTGACACATCCAGGGGAATCGGTGTCCAGACGGGCCCCATCTCACCCTGCCCAGGATGACTGGGCCATCAGCAGGTCCCGAAATGCAAGTGGGCCGCTGGCAGGAGCAGGAGATTGGGGCTCAGCTGCATCTGCAGACAGGGACCTAGAGCCAAAGCCCAAGGCACCGCGGAGGCTGCCGGACAAACACTGCAGCCGCCCCCACACGGAGCCCATGTCCTGAAGACAGAACCACCACGGAGACACGAAGCGCCGCGTGCGGTGTGCTGCTCACGAACACCCACTGCAGCTGCTCCCACAGGGAGCACTTCCACCATCTGGAGGGAGCACCCCTCGGACATTGAGAGCACAGCCCACGTCTCACCCGCAGCTTCCCGACCCGAGCCCCGGGGTGCTGCCCCCACCTGCTGCAGAAGCCGGGACGGGAGAGCTGCCTCCGAGCCCCATGGGCCCGGGAAGGAGACAGCCCACTGCCCACCCACCAACACACCCATGTGACGCCCGCGCCTGCCCCACAGGCCCCGCTGGATCAGTGGACCGAGCTGAGCGAGGCAGGAGGTCCGCCCAAGGACACCGTCCGGCAGGTAACTGACAACACGCTCCACTCCGTTACATAACTTTTTAATAAAATGAAGTGTAACCGCTGATACTAAGAAAACAATTCTTGGCTAAGGGCTGGAGAAGGAAGAGAAAGCACGAGAAACGGGAAACGAGGGGTGAGTGGGGAGTGAGTAGACTTCGTTGTAAACAAGTGATAAAGATCTAAACGCTGTGGGCACAGGACACACAGCCCAGCCCACCGTCAACCACCGTCAAGAGGGAGGAGCCATGGTAACGGCACTGTCCAGGCTCCTTCAGTCCTAGACTTAAGCGCAAGCTCAAGATTCCGTCCCAGCACGGGTTTAACGGAGCACACGCGGGCACCCTCCGACCCAGTGGTGCACAGACGCCCTCCCCAAACACGGCAGCTCACAGCAGCCTCCGCGAACGCGGGCCAAGTGTGTGGGGGCCCAGCAGCTGGCCAGCCGGGGGTGTTGCAGGGCGGCAACTGTAGGAGGAAGCTTGGCTGTGCTGGGAAACCTGTGCAGGAAGGGTCCCTAGACGCAGACCCTGGGGGGCACCACCCGAAACCTTGTTACGAGTGGTCTCCAGGCAGAGCGCACCCGACCTTCAGCCCCGAAGACACTTAGACATAAACAGGCATAAATAAAACACTTCAGAACCCACACTGCAGTCCAACAGACACGTGGTCACACAACAGATCTGGTAAAGGTATCACATGCAAGGCCTCTGACCCTGACCTCGCTCGGACCGCAGCAGGGCCTACAGGCAAGGCTCATACCCGAGTCCAGAGTGGAAATCATGACGCGTGGACACTGCAGACTCAGGGCAGTGATGCTCGTTGTAAAAAGAACAGTGTTCCTTAACCCTTAAAAAAATGAAATACGCCAACTGCAACTGTTCAGGCTGCAGAAGTTTCTAACGCAGCAGCAGGCCGTGTTTATAGAAAAAATACACTTTTAAGAAAATAGCTAAAAAAATCTAAAGTGATCAAAGTATAAAAAGTTAAACAATGTATCTTAAGACAAAATATTGCCTCAAACATATAAAAGTTAATTTTAGAAAATTCCCCCATCTAAAGTTGCATGAGGCTGGATGTGGCTGGCATCCTCTGGTGGGGCTATCGCAGGACACGGGTCAGGGCCGAGGGCAGCACGACCGGCCCACGGGAAAGCCGCCGGCCCTGGGAGGGTGGGCCTGCTGGACGCTGCTCCGGGGGGCTCCCTCGATCACAGAGAGCTGGCCCCCAGCAGCCACAGCCTCGCACGCCGGCTGTTTCCATGAGCCTCACAGATGCACCGCGACGCTGCGGCTCAGGTCTCCACCAGGATCTCCACCACGTGGTCCAGCTCGCCCAGGTCTGCCTTGCAGCTGGCACCGGGGGCCGGGGCGGCCACGGAGGCAAAGGTCTCCAGCCCCTGGGGGCCTGACGTGGCGCCGCCCACCAGGCCCGTCAGCACGGCATCCAGGTCATAGTACGAGCGGTCCACGTCGGAAAACAACTCCTCCACCGCGCTGGGGCCGTGGCTCTCCAGTGTTTCAAACACCTGATCTGGCGACCTGGGGAAGCCCCCTCGGCTCTCTCCGGGGCCGGCCCTGTCCCAGGGGCCTCCCGGCACGGCCCCGGGAACCTGTGTTGCTTGTTCCGCCTGCAGCGCAGAGGCCAGGTCTGCTGGGTCGGGGGCCGGGGCCGGCCTGGCCCGAGCCGAGCGGCACAGAATCTCTGTGGACACCAGGCGGCCACACGGCGCCTGGCCCGCGGTCTGGGGCCCAGGCAGGCACCAGCTCCCATCCTGGGTCATCTCCTCCTGGATCTGCCGGACTGTGTTGGCGATGAGGACCAAGCGGCACAGGTTGGGCTCCGCCAGCATGTGGCACAGCTGCAGCTTGGCCAGCGACATGTCCAGGAGCGACTGGCGCCGCAGGGGGCCGGCGGGCGCCTCGTCCTCCGAGCACTTCCTCTTCAGCCCCCGGGCGAGCATCGTGCCCTGCAGAGACGAGAGAGACGCTGCTGAGCCTGCCGCAGGGGTCCTGGGGATTCTGCCGCGCCTCGGCCTGAACTCCGGGGTGACGCATGTTGGGGGGCGGTGGCTGGGGCGCAGACAGCGGACACGCTGCGCTGCACCCGCCCCTCCTTCCAAGTCCTCCCCTCCTCAGCGTCTGGAAGGCCCAGGGCTGGGGCAGGGTCCCCACCGGGGGCTGGAGCGGTCTACGGCCACCTGGGAGAGCACCGCTCCGAGTGGACGCCACGCCAGCACCACCGGACGAAAAACGCTGGCTCTTGGGCCTCACCTGGACCGAGGCTGGTCGGGCACAGCCAACCTGCTGCGCCTCTGCTCTCACAGGCAGAAATACAAGGGAGCTGCCCTTCTGAACAGGCTCTAAGTCAGGAGACCCCAGGGGACGTGAAAGGTGGAGCAGAAAGGGCCAGGGCCCCTGTTTCCCAAGCCCCCTGTGGGGGGTCCCTCCTTCCAAGAACAAAGTGAAGCTGTAACGACCTTCTCGCAAGTTCATAAGGTAACTCAACACTCTTATTTCAAGGAATCCACTCGGGTTATCCATTTAGAGAGTTAAAGCGGCCCGTGCCGCCAGCCCTACCCTTAAGCAGAAAGGTTCCCTGCCCTCCGAGTCTCCTTTCAATACCACAGCTCTCACCGCCTGTGTATTTTAACATTTAAAGAACTCTTTTAAAGGCACGTGACTTCTTGGACGCTTATCCCAGAGAAATGAAAGCTGACGTTCATGTGAAAACACGCTCAAGAATGCCCACAGCACTCCACGCACGACAGCCCCAGGCTGGGGAGCAGGCCCCTCAGGGAGCGGGGGCTGCTGCTCAGAGGCCACCACGCAGGGGACGACTGCCCCGCAGCGGGGGCCCGGAAGGGCACCGAGGGGTCACGCAGCCCGAGAAAGCCCATCCCAGGCGGCCCAGGGCCAGCCTCCTCACGTAGGGACCTCGGAGGTGCCGCATGAGCCCCGACTGCTCAGAACCCCACGCGGGCACACGCACGCACGAGCCCACCCGCGCCAAGGCTGCTCAGGAGCCAGGTTCCTGCAGGGGCTACCGGGCCGGGCACCGCGCAGACGCGGACACCGGGCGGCAGCAGGGAATCCCTCCAGGATACTTCTCTACAACTTCCTGTGGACCTGCACCCACTCCAAGACAACGAGGGCAGAGAGAGCTGACGTAAACCGCGCCACACTATAAAGAGACACCCTGTGCTCTGGAGACCCTCGGGCTTCAAGGGCCCCTCTCTCTGTGGTAGATGAATCACCTCGAGCGTCTTTCCACCTAATCTCAAACCCTGACTCTGCACGACCACTGAGTTAACCTAGGGCCCAGGGGATTTCCTGGTGTGTGTCCAGGGCTTAGGACTCAGCTCTCACTGCTGAGGGCCCAGGTCCCATCCCTGGCTGGGGAACTAACATCCTGCAAGCTGCACGGCATGGACAGGAAAAAAAAAAAAGGTAATTTAGAGCCTAAACAAAACTCCCTCAAATAACATGATTAAGCTCAACTTCACCAACAGAGGAAGTCAGGCCACCCTCCCTCAGGCCCCTCGGGCCCCTGGTGGCTCGAGTCTAGGGCAGGTCAGCAGCCCCTTGGGCCAGCGGGGATGGGGATGGGCTGGAGACCACAGCCGGGAGGCTCCACAGGGCACCTCAGATCCCACCTCCCTTTCCTTGAGGGGTCCTCAGAACGGCCAGCCCTTGAATTCACAACCCAGGGGGAGCCCTCCACTCCAGGCGCCGAATTCAGGGTGGCTGCAGCTTGGCGTGCTCAGCACCTGGGGTGGCGGCAGCAGTCAAGAGGCCCAGGGGGCAGCCTTCCCACTGTCTGCCCAGACTGAACACAGAGCGAGGACACCCAGCCGCCGCCACGGCAAGCAGCCTGGACGCAGTCCGCTCCCACCACCCCAGACACGCCGACAGCAGATTTCTCTCAGACAGCCCAGGACGCCCCAGTACCACCCGCCCGCGGCATCGCCCTCCCCAGCCCAGGCTCCGTCAGTAACCCATGCTTCCTGGCTTTTGGTCTCACTCCCCAGGAAGGACCAGCTGGAGGATCTGCGCAGGACATGCCCCCGGCCAGCACGCTGGTCAGTCATCCGGCCCCCAGCCCCCCCACTGGGGAGCACCCCCACTCCTCTGCTGCCCTCGCCCCTGCCCAGCCCGGTGATGCCCGTGGCAGCGCAGTGGCAGCCCGGAAGACAGCGCTGCGCTTGTCGCGTGGGGCCCGGCTCACGTCCGCGGTCCCCGTGCGCAACAGGGGGAAGCCAAAGCACAGGGCAAAGGTGCCTGGCAACCAGCCGCTAGGCCGCCTTCCCGGAGCACGTCCTCCCGGCGCATCCGCGTCTCAGGACGCCCTCCTTTCCACGCTCATCACGCCTTCCCTGTTACTCAGCACTTTACTGCCACTTCTGACAGCCATGTGTTTGTCACAACATACAACACCCCGATGGTCCTGCCGGTCTCTCCAGGGCTCCGTCCCCAGCCTTCCGAGGGGCAGATGAGGCTCCATCAGCTCCACCACTGACTCAGTGCATCGCGGGAGGAGCGGCTGGGATCCTGCTAAGCTGCCCTCAGGAAGGAGAGCCCCCGCCCCCTCCGCCATCTCCCCTGAGTGCCGTCACAGCGGCTGCTGTTATACTCAAGTCGCGAAATCTCCCAGTGACCACCAGGGAGCCGATGTCCGATGCAAAAGCAAGAGAGTCTTTATTACCAAGCTCGAGCTGAGGCTCCCACCATTACCAACACAGCAGCTATGGGAAGGAGCCCCGAGTTTGGGGTCACATTGCTTATAGAGGGTATATTCGTGTAAAAGGGGATTTCCAGGCGGGAGGACGTCTGACGGGTGACCCTCTTTCAAAGGGTTGTGTGTTGACTTCTGATTGGCCCTTATTACCTAGGCAAACCAGAGATTCCTGAACGTAAGGTCAGGAGATTTTGGTCCAAGGCCTGACTGGCTCATGGGTGGTGGGGTGAGGTCAGGGGATTTCCAAAGTCTCTTTCCTGGAACTTTACAAGATGGAGTTCTCCCATTAGACAAGATGGAGTAGCTTAGGCTCTTCATCCCCTTCTCAAGGGTCCAGGACAGACCCAATCGCGGGTCTGTGGTTAGTTCTAGATTGTCTCCCACTAAGGGCAGGGCTGCGTATTGGGATCTGAGCACCATAAGCTGCACCGTGTTGATGCAGCTTTTAATGAAGGTCACTAATTTACTTAATAAACATGGTCCGAGTGAGTAGCAGGGGCAGAATAATCAGGGGCCCTGCCAAGGAAGATATAAGGGTTGTGAACCAGGGGAATGAGCTGAACCAGGATTCAAACCAACTCTGAGACATTTCTCTCTTTTTCTCTGATTTAGCCCTTCTCTTATCTTGGCCATGGACTCATTGACTACCCGAGTGATCTACATAAAAACAGCATTCTTCTCCTAACGCTGCACATAGGCCCCCTTGTTGGAGAAAAACCAAATCCAGTCCGCTTTTATTCTGCAGCACCACTTCCGCCAGAGAGCTCCGCGGCTCTTGGAGGCGGCTGAGTGAGCTTTCCAGTCTTTCAATATCGAGATCAATGGCTGCCCTTAGGCTGGAATAGTGTCGATTCTGCGCTATCAAGGCGGGCATCCCAGTTCCTGCCCCAGCCGCCCCCAACCCCAACAAAACTGTAAGGGTTAAGGCCGAGACTGGCTCTCTCTTGGACCGGGGCGAGGCTTTTTGTAGTTTTAGGAGTTCATCATTGGAGTGATAGAACAGTCGGGGAACTAATAGTACCAATACACAAAAATCTTTGGAGTCACTTAGTACCTGCCCGTGAATACAAGGTGCTAAGCCCGTGGAGCATGCCCACCAATTTTCTTAGGGAGGCACCAGGTACTCGGCTGTTTTCAGAGAGTCTGTGGAATTGCAGAGGTGCTGATAGGTTTGGGGAACATTTCCTGTGCAAAGGCCCTGCCCAGTTACTTGCTGAAGAGTTAATCTGGCGTCTCCTTTTTGCTGCCATTGGCAGGCGCTGTGGTCTCTTGTTTGAATGTAATTTCCCGGGACAGCTATGCCCTCATAATAGGGGAGTTTGATGCCATAACATAACCAGCAACTGCTAGTCAGGTCCGGGAGAGTGGAATTTAGGACCCGATAGGTGTTGATTATCATCAAACCTAGGTGTTGATTATTATCAAATAACGGGTCCTGATCATCTTTAATATTATGTCTCTTAAGGCTAACCCAAGGGGAGCTGTGCGTGCTAGTAACGGGGGGCCCGGGAGGCGTTCGGGTAGGCTTTTGAACGGGGGCGTGAGTAGGTTCTCGTGGCACTAGGACAGAATTGGGCCCTAGGCCGATTTGGGCCGATCTGTATGGGTTCTACTTTCAGCCTAACAGAAAACAGCAATCCATTATCATATCCTGATTAATACAGCCGGAGGCCCCAAGACTGTCCAGCTTCCCAACTGGGGAACTTTTTCCCTTCAGTAGAGAATCTGAGCCTTACCGGGTTAGAGTCATTAAAGCTATTTTTACAGAGTATGTCTTGTCTAGTGGTGGGCCCTCGGGCGCGACTCAGTCATCAAGTCTCCTCGGTAGGAGGTTCCCAGTCGACAGTCCCCGTTGACTGGCATCCCCAGGCGGCGCAGTAAAATGTGTCAGCCCGCCCGCAGCTACTGACAGTTATCTGGTTCCGTCGCCCGCGGAGCATACAGAGAAGGTGGCGTCCCACAAAGCTGCCCTTTGGCAGGGATCGCTACACGCAGGGCTATTAGGCAATCTTACCTCGTCGTCTTCTCCGGCACCAAGATCCCTTGGCTAGAAGACAGAGGTCAAATTCCAAGTCCAGCCACCAAGTGTTTTGGGGACGGACGGCTGAAGTGGAGTTAATTACCTCTCCTGAAGTATCACTTATAATCATCCGAGTCAGGTTCACGGGTTGATGAGGGTTAGCGGCAGCACTAACCAGTATTTTTATCGCCTTCGTAGCTTGAGCTTGAGGGGATTTGTCTCGTCCAGCTTGGCCTTCCACTGGGGAAGGAACTCTTCTCTCCAGGCAGACAGGTCTGCAGGCCTTACGTGAGTGTAATGAACCCAAGTGGATATGCCGTCAACCTTGAGTGCGGTGGGCGTTGTCAAGACAACTAGGAAGGGTCCTTTCCATCGGGGTTCTAGGGTCTCTTGGCCAGGGCAGCACACGGTAGCGGTGGGGTTCAGGTGGCGGGCCTGACTCATATAGCGCCTTGGGTCTCTTCCATGTGACCCTGTGGGAGTACTGTAAGGACCGGAGACAAGAGTAGTTTTTGATCATCTAGTTCTTTCAGCACCTCTGTTTTTAGGTTAAGAATTATTGAGGGAGGTATTCCATACATAATCTCGAAGGGGGTAAGTCCCAGTTGGTAGGGGGAGTTCCGCACCTGGTATAGGGCAAAGGGGAGGAGAGCCACCCAGTCCCCGCCAGTCTCAGCAACTAGTTTTGTTAATGTTTCTTTGAGTGTCCTATTCATCCTTTCTATCTGTCCCGAGCTCTGGGGCCTGTAAATGCAATGCAGCTTCCACCTAGCCCCCAAAGCCTTAGCTACTCCCCGGCCTACCTGAGATACAAAGGCTGGCCCATTGTCCGAACCAGCCTGTGCAGGAACCCGAACTGCGGCAAGAGGTCTGCAACCAGCTTTCTGGCCACCACCCGCGCTGCTTCTCTTTTGGTGGGAAAAGCTTCTACCCGCTGAGAAGGCGTCTATGAATACCAGCAGATATCTGTTTCCGCATCTACCCGGTTTCACCTCCATGAAGTCCACCTCCCAGTAGGCTCCTGGTTGACCTCCACGCTCTCTAGATCCCGGGTTGGTTGGGTGGCGGGTGTGCTGGTGAGCTGGCAGGCCTTGCATGTTGATACGTTTTCTATTGTTGTTCTGACGTCTCTCATGGTAATTTTGGCATGTCTAATCAAGTCCTGCATCGTGCGGGTCCCCAGGTGAGTGGCGTGGTGCATCTTCAATACTTGTTTTCCCAGTTCTTCCGGGAGGATCAGGGAGCTATCCGCTGCCCGCCACCAGCTGGTCAATTGTTGGGTCGTGGGCAAACTTTTTATCCAATCTAAGTCTCTGGGTGAGTAGCTGGCAAAACAGGCCTTCCAGGGTCGGGCAGCTGTAGGGTGGCTTCAATTATTGTGCCCTGGGCAACATCTGGGGCTGCCTTATCTGCCAAGTTGTTTCCCTTTGAGGTCGGAGTGTCCGACTTCTGGTGTCCTGGGCAACGTATTATGGCTGGTTTTTTAGGAAGCCATAATGCTGTGAGGAGGGCCTGTATTTCTCCATTTTTGACTGTTTTACCCCCGGCCGTGAGGAGGCCCCTCTCTCTGTAAACGACTCCGTGAATATGGGCGGTAGCAAAGGCGTATCGGCTATCAGTGATGATGTTAAGTTTCTTCTTCTCTCCCAACTGGAGAGCTTTGGTTAGGGCAATTAGTTCAGCCTTTTGAGCCAAGGTGCCCGGGGGTAATGCTTCTGCCCATATGATTTGGGTCTCAGTGGTTACGGCGGCCCCTGCATACCTGAGTCCATTTTGGACAAAACTGCTTCCATCCGTATACCAGGTAACTTCAGCATCCGCTAGAGGGCGATCTTGCAAGTCCTCTCGCGTTCCATGTACCTGGGCTAGTATGTCGCTGCAGTCGTGGACTGGGGCTTCCAAATCCGGGTTAGGAAGCAGTGTAGCCGGGCTGAGAGCAGTAGGCTGCAGAAAGATGACTCTGGAGGGGTTTAGCAGCAGTCCCTGGTAGTGGGTCAGCCGGGCGTTGCTGATCCTCCTATCTGGGGGTTGTTTTAGTATACCCTCAATGGCATGGGGGGCGGTGATACGCAACTCTTGCCCCAGTGTCAGTTTATCTGCATCCTTGACCATCAGGGCCACTGCTGCCATCATGCGGAGGCATGGGGGCCAGCCTGACGCCACGGGGTCTAGGCATTTAGACAAGTAAGCCACCGGCCGCTTCCAGGGTCCCAGATGCTGCATCAGCACCCCTTTAGCCACTCCCTGTTTTTCCTCTACACACAGGAGAAAGGGCTTTGTAACGTCAGGCAACCCTAGGGCGGGGGCTGAGAGTAGGGCCGTTTTAATGGTCTTGAAAGTCGTCTTCATCTGTCCCGTCCAGCTGAAAGGGGTGGTACCCTTTGTGGCTTCATATAAAGGTTTAGCCAGTTCCGCATAATTAGGGATCCAAAGGTGGCAGAAGCCAGCAGACCCCAAAAATTCTCTCACCTTTCGAGGTGAATCTGGGGTAAGGATTTTGAGTACCGTCTCCTTTCGTGCCCCCAACAGCCACCTCTGCCCCTCTTTTAGTACATACCCCAAATAGGTGACCTCCGGTTGGCATATTTGAGCCTTTTTAGCTGAGGCTCGGTATCCTAGTTTTCCAAGGGTTTGCAGTAGCTCTTGGGTGCCCGTGAGGCAGGTTTGTTGATACGTGGCTGCAATCAAGAGATCATCTACATATTGTAACAAGGTTAGTTGGGGGTGTTGTTGTCTAAACTCATCCAGGTCCTCATGAAGGGCCTCGTCAAAGATGGTGGGGGAATACTTGAATCCCTGTGGCAGCCGGGTCCAGGTCAGCTACCCATTAATTCCCTCTTCTGGGTCAGACCATTCAAAGGCAAAAAGATCCTGGCTTCTGGGCACCAGGGGATGACTGGGGCTTCCAAATCCGGGTTAGGAAGCAGTGTAGCCGGGCTGAGAGCAGTAGGCTGCAGAAAGATGACTCTGGAGGGGTTTAGCAGCAGTCCCTGGTAGTGGGTCAGCCGGGCGTTGCTGATCCTCCTATCTGGGGGTTGTTTTAGTATACCCTCAATGGCATGGGGGGCGGTGATACGCAACTCTTGCCCCAGTGTCAGTTTATCTGCATCCTTGACCATCAGGGCCACTGCTGCCATCATGCGGAGGCATGGGGGCCAGCCTGACGCCACGGGGTCTAGGCATTTAGACAAGTAAGCCACCGGCCGCTTCCAGGGTCCCAGATGCTGCATCAGCACCCCTTTAGCCACTCCCTGTTTTTCCTCTACACACAGGAGAAAGGGCTTTGTAACGTCAGGCAACCCTAGGGCGGGGGCTGAGAGTAGGGCCGTTTTAATGGTCTTGAAAGTCGTCTTCATCTGTCCCGTCCAGCTGAAAGGGGTGGTACCCTTTGTGGCTTCATATAAAGGTTTAGCCAGTTCCGCATAATTAGGGATCCAAAGGTGGCAGAAGCCAGCAGACCCCAAAAATTCTCTCACCTTTCGAGGTGAATCTGGGGTAAGGATTTTGAGTACCGTCTCCTTTCGTGCCCCCAACAGCCACCTCTGCCCCTCTTTTAGTACATACCCCAAATAGGTGACCTCCGGTTGGCATATTTGAGCCTTTTTAGCTGAGGCTCGGTATCCTAGTTTTCCAAGGGTTTGCAGTAGCTCTTGGGTGCCCGTGAGGCAGGTTTGTTGATACGTGGCTGCAATCAAGAGATCATCTACATATTGTAACAAGGTTAGTTGGGGGTGTTGTTGTCTAAACTCATCCAGGTCCTCATGAAGGGCCTCGTCAAAGATGGTGGGGGAATACTTGAATCCCTGTGGCAGCCGGGTCCAGGTCAGCTACCCATTAATTCCCTCTTCTGGGTCAGACCATTCAAAGGCAAAAAGATCCTGGCTTCTGGGCACCAGGGGAAGGCTGAAGAAAGCGTCTTTTAAATCTAGGACCGTATACCAGTGTTGGTCTGGTAGGAGTGAGCTCAGGAGGTTGTATGGGTTTGGCACGGGGTGAATATCTAAAACTCAGCGGTTGACTTCTCGTAGATCCTGTACCAGCCGATAGTCACGAGAATTGGGTTTTTTGACGGGGAGGAGGGGGGTATTCCAGGCTGACTGGCAGGGTCTCAAGATCTTCTGGGCCAGGAGTCTGCGGATATGGGGGATGATCCCATCGGGCCTCCAGGGTCATGGGGTATTGTCGGACCCGGACGCGGTCGGCCCCTGGCTTGAGATCTATATATATAGGAGGGTGGTGCCCAGCAAAGCCGGTTCCCCATCTCGGCCCATGCATCAGGGAATTCGTCTAACCATTTTTGAACGTCCACCGGGGACAGTGTAGGTTTCTGGTGTAACCAATATTCATCTTCTAATTGGATGCTCAGTACTTGGATCGGGTTGCCCGACTGGTCGAGTATTTTAGTTTCCCCCGGGAGGAAATGAATCTGGGCACCCATTTTAGTCAACAGGTCTCGTCCTAACAGCGGGAAGGGGCATTCCGGAATGACCGTGAAAGAGCGGGATACCCGGCCCACACCCAAGTCCACTGATCTTCGGGCAGTCCATTGGTGTTGTTTCACTCCAGTAGCCCCTTGCACCCAAGAGGTCTTGCTGGCCAGTTTTCCCTGGGGCTCTAGCAAAACCGAATATTGAGCCCCCGTGTCGACAAGGAAGTCAGCTGGGGTCCCCTCCACTTTTAGGGTTACCCTGGGTTCGGGGAGGGGCGCTGAACCCCGTCCTCCCTAGTCACTCAGTTCTTCAATGGCCAGGACGGGGGTGCTTCATGGCCCCTTTTTTTCTTGGGACATTCTTTGGCCCAATGTCCCTCTTCTTTGCGATAGGCACGTTGGTTTTTTCCCAATGCTGGTCGCGGACGGGGATGACTCTTACCTTCAGCAGCTAGGCGGCGCAACTGGCGCTCCCTTTCTCCTGAGTCGGGAACCGGAGCGGCCAGCAGGATGCGTGCCATGTTACGGGTCTGGCGGTCTGCTGCTTCGGCTTGTTTTTCCTCGGGGGTCTCTTGGGTGTCATAGACTCTTTCTGCTACTGTTACTAAATCCTGGATACTCTTTTCACCCAGGCGGCCCAACTTTTGTAGCTTTTTTTCTAATATCGGGGGCCGCCTGACTGACAAAGTGCATTATCAAGACAACCTGGGTGCCTTCTGCTTCCAGAGCCATAGGGGTGTATTGTCTAAAAGCTTCCATCAGCCTTTCCAGGAAGGCTGCTGGGCTCTCGGTGGGGCCCTGCTGAACATCTCCTATTCTAGCTAGATTAGTGGGTTTCTGTGCAGCTGCCTTAAGTCCCCCCAAAAGAGTCTGGCGGTAGACCCGGAGCCTCTCCTTACCCTGTGCCGTATTGTAATCCCAGTCAGGTCGTGATAAAGGAAAAGAGGAGTTAATTTCATCAATATTAGTGGTGGGTTCTCCATTTGCCCCGGGACCCTTTTTTGGGCCTCATTTTGAATTCTCTCTCTCTTCTGTGGTGAAGAGAATCCGGAGCAGCTGTTGGCAGTCGTCCCAGGTGGGCTGGTGGGTAAAGAGCACAGTCTCTAGAAGATTGGTTAAATCTCTAGGGTTATCTGAGAACTTGGCATTCTGGGATCTCCAGTTATATAGGTCACTATATAGTAGAGAAGGGCCAGTATTGATGAGGTTGGTTTCCTTCCTCATCGGGGGGGCTGGCCACTCATAAGGGGAGGGCAACGGTTGAGCCTATGGTGAGTATTTTGTGTGGGCCCCCCTTCCTGTGTTTCGGCCCTGGGTGGAGGGATGGCGGGGGCCCGCGGTGGTTCGGGGGGTTGGTAAGGGGGAGGGAAGAGGAGTTCTTCTTCTGATCCCCCCCTGCAAAATAGGGCAGAGTGGCGCTGTCGGTTCAGGCTCCTTGGAGTTCTTCAGGCTCTTTTCCGTTCGAGTCACTAACACCTGACTGATGTAAAATCCCTGTTTAGGCAAGAAAGGTTTTACCCAAGGCGGGGGGTGGGGGTGGCGCAAAACAACATTTTCCCATACAAAGATATAGGGAACTTGGTCAGGGTGTCTGATCCGCGGTCAGAAGATGATATCTCGGACTCGGTGTACAGTTTCCAAATCAAAGGTGCCTTCTGAGGGCCATCCTACATTGAAGGTCGGCCATTTTGCACTGCAAAAAGTGATTAGTTTATTCTTTTTGATTTCCACACTGAGGTCATGAGCGCACATTTTGACCTCCTTGAAATGATCAGTAATCAGGGATAGAGGTGTGCGGCTAGAATGGCATTGTCCCATAGTCCCTGGATCAGCCAAATGTTGGTAAATTAACACAGACAAAACGGACAGCCACACAGACAGACAGAAAGACAGAAGAAATATACCTCTGGAGGGATGGCGGGGGCCCGCGGTGGTTCGGGGGGTTGGTAAGGGGGAGGGAAGAGGAGTTCTTCTTCTGATCCCCCCCTGCAAAATAGGGCAGAGTGGCGCTGTCGGTTCAGGCTCCTTGGAGTTCTTCAGGCTCTTTTCCGTTCGAGTCACTAACACCTGACTGATGTAAAATCCCTGTTTAGGCAAGAAAGGTTTTACCCAAGGCGGGGGGTGGGGGGTGGCGCAAAACAACATTTTCCCATACAAAGATATAGGGAACTTGGTCAGGGTGTCTGATCCGCGGTCAGAAGATGATATCTCGGACTCGGTGTACAGTTTCCAAATCAAAGGTGCCTTCTGAGGGCCATCCTACATTGAAGGTCGGCCATTTTGCACTGCAAAAAGTGATTAGTTTATTCTTTTTGATTTCCACACTGAGGTCATGAGCGCACATTTTGACCTCCTTGAAATGATCAGTAATCAGGGATAGAGGTGTGCGGCTAGAATGGCATTGTCCCATAGTCCCTGGATCAGCCAAATGTTGGTAAATTAACACAGACAAAACGGACAGCCACACAGACAGACAGAAAGACAGAAGAAATATACCTCCAGAAGTTCGGAGGCAAAACTGAAAGTAAGATGACGGCCAGAGGCCGTTCAGCGGGAGCGACCAGCTATCGTCTACAGAGAACAGGGGCACTCCGTCCCCTCCGAGGGGGTCAGGGATATCTCCCAACGACCCACACCGGCAACCCGTTGGCGTGTCCGCCCGAGTCATATACCAGTTCCAGAAAATAGACTTCACCAGAAACTAGAAAGAAAAAAGCTTACCGGCTGCAGATGACTCTCCGGATCAGTCTTCCCATGGAGCCGGTGGGAGATCCCGGACAAGCCCCCAAATGTTATACCCAAGTAGCGAAATCTCCCAATGACCACCAGGGAGCCGATGTCCGATGCAAAAGCAAGAGAGTCTTTATTACCAAGCTCAAGCTGGGGCTCCCACCGTTACCGACGCAGCGGCTATGGGAGGGAGCCCCGAGTTTTGGGTTACATTGCTTATATTATAGGGTATATTCATGTAAAAGGGGATTTCCAGGCTGGAGGACGTCTGATTGGTGACCCTCTTTCAAAGGGTTGTGTGTTGATTTCTGATTGGTTCTTATTACCTAGTGAAGTGAGTGAAGTGAAGTCGCTCAGTCATGTCTGACTCTTTGCGACCCCATGGACTGTAGCCTACCTGCTCCTCCGTCCATGGGATTTTCCGGGCAAAGGTACTGGAGTGGGTTGCCATTTCCTTCTCCAGAGGATCTTCCTGACCCAGGGATCGAACCCAGGTCTACCTGCAATGGAGGCAAACGCTTTACCCTCTGAGCCACTAGGGAAGCTACCTAGGCAAACCACAAATTCCTGACCGTAAGGCATTCACTGAGCTGCACAGCCAGCATCTGCTTGACTGGCTACACTGAATTATCCCTTCACTGGAAACAAAAGCGCGTCGGTAAACAAGGTGGTGGGGCGGCTACCAGGACAAACCGGGAGCACCAGCTACTGCCTCCGGGCACCCCAGCGGGCGTGCCAGGACAGAGCTGGCCTAAATGACTCCTTTCAAACACTCCAAAACCTAAGCCACTGTTAATTTGTGTTACACTCAACACAAGACAATGTCGGCGGACTCACAACCACGGAAGGGAGCAGCCCTCGGGCAGTGCCCCACCTCCCAGAGGCTGTCAGAGGGCAGGGCCAGGGTGACCCCAGAAGGTGGCCCGCGAGGGTCCCCTCCTCAGACATCTGTGTTTGGGGCCAAATCTGAACAGAGGGTGGTTCTGAGGGACCCTGAGAGATGCCCAGGGCAGAGGAGGGGATGCAAAGCCCCAGCCAGCCTAGCGGAGCCCCTTCTCAGCCCAGACTGCGGTTGGAGGGCGCTGAGCCCCTAACACAGGGGACACAAGGCTCCAGCCTCCCAGGCCGTCCTCACTGCAGAGCCTGACTCGCTGGTGGGTGCTGAACAAAAAATGTGGTGCATTACCCACCTCTGCAATCGACACGAAGGTCTAGCCACGGAGCTGGCTAAACCCCGAGGCCCCAGTCCTCATGTGGCACCCGAGACCCCCCAACCTCCCCGGGCAGCCACCTACCAGAGTCACCCCCATCCCCAGCCTACAGCACGGCCCTCAGACCTCCTCCGGACCAGCAATGCACCAGAGGGAAACGAGAGGGACAGACAGGCCGGGCGTCCCAGGTGGCGGTGGGGCCAGGGGGTGCCATGCCCGCCCGCTGGGTCACCCCGGCAGGTACAGCCAGGTCCCCGTGCCCGAACAGCTCTTACTGTGGTCCCCACCGAGAGCTGGTGGGAGATGCAGATCCCTGACTCAGAGGAGGAGGGCCAGGAACAGATGGCACCACGGCCCTCAGCCCAGGCAAGCACTCGCCCCTGTGAGCTTCGGGTATTTACGGCAAATCAGTATCAGCAGTATCAGTGCTGTCTCACTATCAGACTGGCTTTGAAATACTCACCAAAGATGCATCTGGTGTGGTGGGGTCACCCCCCACTACTGCCTGCCTGGAGTTTTCATAAGCTAGCACTAAAAAGTCAATTGCAAGTATCTTTTTTTGGCGGGGTGGGGGCAGGGGCAGGGCAGTATCAGGAGACCTGTGGGATCTTAGTTCCCCACCAGGGCTTGAACCCAGGCCCCTGGCAGTAAAAGCATGGAGTCTTAGCCACCTGACTGCCAGGGACCTCCCTCAAGTAACTTTCATTACTTGGAATAAAATACACAAGCTTTCTCTGCCTCGGAATATGTTCTCACAGCAAGCTTGAGGGAAACTTCCAGCCTTTTCCCAAGATAAAAGCTGCCATCTTCTCTCTCTCAAAAGAAAGTTGTAACTGTTTTTTTCATTCTGAATTTCAATTTTAATTATAAAACATGGTGAAACTTGAAAATAAAGAGCAACTGTATGTAAGAAGTTCATACAATATTTAACTTTGTAAGAGGACAGTACCTTTCCTGGCTCATTTCAACAGAACGGTTAATTCCATGAGGTTGTCCTGTGCAAGCCACATAGGGCCCCTAAAGAGGAAACAGGGGAGTCTCCAGCAGAGGGAAACCGCTATTTGGACCACAGCCTCTCCCAGCAGTTACCTGGCGGATGCTCCTCCTAGTCATCCTGCTCTGGGGACAATCAGCTTTTGAAAACATAGAGCGGTGCGCTTGACTCTGGAAGTGAGTCTGGTACTTTTCCTAGCCCGGCGACCGAGGCAGGATGGGGCAGTTCAGGCAGCCCAGTGGACACAAGGTCTGGGAGCCCTCCCCCCACCGCCCCGTGCCCTGCTCCCCTCCCTGACGTCAGTGTCCACTGGAAGGGGCAGTGAAGGCCAGGCTGCGGGGAAGCAGACGAGTGTGGCTTCAGGCCACCCAAGGCTGGCATCACTCCCCTGACCAGCTTATAGAGAAGCTGGGTCTCCTGCTGTACAGGGGAGAGAAACCACTGCAAAACATCCTCAGTGTTCCTTTTCAAAACAATTAAAGCTGAGACACAAAGGAAAGGAACACAAACTGAACACTCAGAGGCACGCAGCCCACTGCAGGGAGGCAGCCCTGACTTCAGGGGCTCTAGAGAAAGGAGCCTCGGCCTGGGCCATTTCTGGAAGGCAGGACAGTATTGCAAAACCC
This sequence comes from Cephalophus harveyi, assembly GCA_006410635.1. Classification (NCBI taxonomy): domain Eukaryota; kingdom Metazoa; phylum Chordata; class Mammalia; order Artiodactyla; family Bovidae; genus Cephalophus; species Cephalophus harveyi. Next base: position 18,622 of record SJYT01079517.1, on the reverse strand, counting down.
TAGTCCCGCTAAAAAGATCTATGATGAAATTCAAGCGTTCCATTGCGAACACCTATCACCCACTGCTCACTCTACAAGAAATGTAGGTTAGGAAGTAAACCTAGAAACGGATGGGTGGGGAGATAAAAGGATGAATGGATAGGTGGGTGGAAGAAGCACAGAGGGATGGACAGGTGAGTGACAGAGGGGCAGCGGCTTCGGGGCACTGTGGTCAGGGGTACAAACAGGGTCAGGGTCCCTACAGGTCTTCCTGGAGGGTCATCGTGGGAGCTGGGGGGAGGAGGGCCTGCACTGATCTCTTCCAAGCCCAAGGCAAGAAGCGAGGGGGATTCCCCGCGGAGGGCCCGGCAGACCCACCTTAGGGGTTTCTCCTCCTTAAAAGACTCCCAAGTTAAAGCTAAGGCGACGTTCCTGTGGACTGAAATGGAGCGGGACAGCCCAAGTTCAGGGTGCGGCAGCAGCAAGGGAGCCCCAGGCGGCCGGTCACTCGGCGGGAGGACGGGCGAGGGACGTCGGTCCCCACGGCCGCGCCCCTCCTCCGACGCGCCCCCGGCCCCCAGGTTCTCCCCGAGCAAGACGCCTCGGGCGCCCCCCGGGTCCGCCGCAGCCTCCCGGGTCTCCAGTCCGGGGCGGCCCCCCAAGGATCCCTCCAGGAGTCTAGCGTCCCCGCCCACGACCGAGCCCTCCCGAGGCCCAGCAGCCGCACAAAGACCCGGGCAACGCCGGCACGCTTACCTGGCCGCCAGCGTCCGCGCCGCCCGCGCCGCCCGCGCCGCCGCCGAGGGAGGGGCTGCCGGAGGGGCGGGGTCGGAGGGCGGGGCCGCGCAGCGCCCGCAAAGGGTCGCCGTGGAGCCGGCCGCCCCGCCTGCTGATTGGCCGGGCGTGGGGGCGGGGCCTCAGGTTCAAACCGCGGGCGGGGCCTGGCGCGCGAGTTCCCGCGCGGCCGCGTTGGCCGTTGGGCCGGTGCCTCCGGCCGCCGCGCTCCGGGCGGCTCCCAGGTCTCCGCGCGCGGCCCCAGTGCGCCTGCGCCGGCCTCCCGCGGGGCTGGGCTGAGAGGGTGGGGTGAGGGTATTTCTTTTAAAGGCTAACTTTTTAGTGGAAAGGCCCTGAATAGGATACAAAAGCCTCAGTCCACTCAGTCAAGGAGCGTTTCTCGAGTGCAAGCCGGGGCTCGGTGGTGACGCAGTGAGAGGCCTGCAGCCTCCCGTGTCCCGAGACGGGTGCCCAGCGGTAGATGCTGGGAGGCCACCTCGCGGGCAGCGCGAGCCCACGTTGGATGGGGGCTTTGCCCACACAGGCCTTGAGGGCAATGGTCGCCTGAGGAGGAGGGAAGGGAATAGAGAGGACAGCGTCCGGGGCGTGAGCGGATCTGGGTCCAGGTGGGCCGGGTGCGGAGACTGGGGCTTCCCTCCGAGCGAGGCGGGAGACTGGGCCTCAGGAGACTCGCAGCTGGGGATAGGTTGGGGGAATAAAGAGTCCAATTAGGTCACTGCAGTGACCCCAAAGGTCATACGTGTGCTCGTCAAACAAGGAGGAAAACTAGGGGAAAGGTTGCTGCTGGCCATATGCAGCACCAACGATTAAATTCCTTAATATGCAGATTACCCTGCAGCTGGAACAGAGATGAACAAACCGACAGAAAGTGGGTTGAGGGCAAAGGAAATAAGATTTTCACCAGAGGATGAGAAAGGGCATCACCAGCTCAATGGACATGAGTTTGAGCAAACACCGGTAGATAGTGAAGGACAGGGCAGCCTGGCGTGCTGCAGTCCATGCAGTGGAAAAGAGTCGGAAAATACTGAGCGACTGAACCACAGCCTGATGGAAAACGCTCAGGCTTGGAGGGAAAGCAATGCAAATTCAATCTACACTCACTTGATGCCAGTTTACACTCTCAGACTGACAAAGATCCAGAATGCTGTAAAGGAAGGTGATACCTTCCAGAGACTTCAGTCTTACCCAAAATGTCCAGCTTACAATAAAAAATTAACAGGCATACCAGGACATAAGAGCAAACATGGCAAAAAGCAAAACAACAGATAATAGAAATAGACTTGTGGGTGAACCCAAAACAACAGATAATAGAAATAGACTTGTGGGTAAACCCAGGTATTGGTGCTAGCGACCTATTTAAAAACAGCAACTGTTGTATTCCAGAAAATTAAAGAGAACTGGAATCTATGAAAAATACTCAAATGGGAGAAATAATACCAATCTTACGCAAAATAATGAGGAAGGCACTCTTTCCAACGTGATGGGGCCTTCCCCAATGGTCCAGTAGTTAAGACTCCTGGCTTCCACAGTAGGGGGTGACAGTTCAGTCCCTAGTGGGAAAACTAAGATCCCATCCTCACTCTGATGTGCATTGCAAGCTTATGAGTCACCAGGAATATGGGAATACCCCTGTAAGTTAATGACTATTCAAGAAAGCAGGTTTATTAACCACAAAACCAAGAAGACTTGTTTAACAAAGATGAGATGGGAATCCAAGTTCTTGTTCACAGAGCCAAAGAATGGAATCCATGAACACTAAAACATTCACTGTAGCAAGAGAACAGGATTTATTAAAGAGGAGGAAAGTACAAAGCTCTCCGCATAGACACTGAGAAATCTATAGGCAGGTCAAAAACCAATGGTTAGAACCAGATACGGAACAACGGACTGGTTCCAAATTGGGAAAGGAGTACGTCAAGGCTGTATATTGTCACCCTGCTTACTTAACTTATATGCAGGGTACATCATGAGAAACGCTGGGCTGGATGAAGCAAAAGCTGCAAATGAGATTGCGAGGAGAAATATCAATAACCTCAGATATGCAGATGACACCACCCTTATGGCAGAAAACAAAGAACAACTAAAGAGCCTCTTAGTGAAAGAGGAGAGTGAAAAAGTTGGCTTAAAGCTCAACATACAGAAAACTAAGATCATGGCATCTGGTCCCATCACTTCATGGCAAATAGATGGTGAAACAATGGAAATAGTGAGAGACTTTATTTTCTTGGGCTCCAAAATCACTATAGATGGTGACTGCAGCCATGAAATTAAAAGATGCTTACTCCTTGGAAGAAAAGTAATGAACAACCTAGACAGCATATCCACGCACAGAGACATTACTTTGCCAACAAAGGTCAGTCTAGTCAAAGCTATGGTTTTTCCAGTAGTCATGTATGGATGTGAGAGTTGGGCTATGGAGAAGGCTGAGCACTGAAGAACTGATGCTTTTTAAATGTAGTTTTGGAGAAGACTCTTGAGAGTTCCTTGGATTGCAAGGAGATCCAACCAGACCATCCTAAAGGAAATCAGTCCTGAATATTCATTGGAAGAATGGATGTTAAAGCTGAAACTCCAATCCTTGGGCCACCTGATGCAAAGAACTGACTCATTTGAAAAGACCCTGATGCTGGGAAAGATTGAAGGCAGGAGGAGAAGGGGACGACAGAGTGTGAGATGGTTGGATGGCATCACCAATTTGATGGACATGAAAGCAAGCTCTGGGAGTTGGTGATGGACAGGGAGGCCTGGCATGCTGCAGTCCATGGAGTTGCAAAGAGTCGGACAAGACTGAGCGACTGAACTGAAACTGAACTGAGGGACCGAACAACAAAATATTTTTCAAGGTGACAGACAAATCCTTTGAGCTTTTCAAAGACCTCCTGGAAGAGCCTGGAATTAGTTCAAGGTGAGAAAGCCTTCATTTAGTACCCAACTTTTGGAAAGTTTGTCAAAAATATCAAAAGGGTTTGGACATTTGCTTAAACTGGACTACAGCCTATTAAGAAATGATTATTAATTATCTATTTGACCAAAGTAATGATAAATTATTTCAAAGCCAAATACAAAAAGGGCTTCCCTGATGGCTCAGATGGTAAAGAATGTGCCTGTAATGCAGGAGACCTGGGTTTGATCTCTGGGTCAGGAAGATTCAATGGAGAAGGGAATGGTTACCCACTCTAGTATGCTTACCTGGAGAATTCCATGGACAGAGGAGCCTGGCAAGCTACAGTCCATGGGGTTGAAAATAGTTGGACATGGCTGAGCAACTAACACACACACAGGGCTTCCCATGTGGCTCAGTGGTAAAGAATCAACCTATCAATGCAGAAGATGCAGGAGATGTGGATTTGATCTCTGGGTCTGGAAGATCCCATGGAACAGGAAATGTCAACCCAATCTAGTATTCTTACCTGAAAAATCCCATGGACAGAGGAGCCTGGTGGGCTACACTCCATGGGGTCACACAGAGTTGGACACAACTAAGTAAGTGACATAAGAAAAATATCACTTTTAATAGTGAGAAGATTTCATTTTCTTAAGTAATCAAAGATCTGATTAAGACAACCTGAAGCACAGGAAATAATTTGGGTCAAGCACAATTTTGGTTTTCTAAGCAGATGACTAAAAGGTAAGGAAAAACCTTTCATGCTTTCTTATGAGAAGCAGACAACAATTCAAGAAAACCTAGCCCTTTTAGCATATGAAACTTGTTTTAGTTTTACATAAGTGTTACTAATCTGAAAGCTTATTTTAAAAACCCTTGTAATAGCAATTCAATTTTAGACATCTTGACCACATACAAATAGCTGTGAAAAGAAGGAAGGTGAAAAGCAAAGGAGAAAAGGAAAGATATAAGCATCTGAATGCAGAGTTCCAGAGAATAGCAAGAAGAGATAAGAAAGC
>SJYT01079517.1:0-10685 GCA_006410635.1 Cephalophus harveyi | reverse complement strand
CTCCACGGGCAGGCCCCTGGTCTGGGGTCTGGCCCCGAGTCCTCCCCCACCCCCGCCTCGATTCTTCACAGATTTCTGCCCGGATGTCTTCCACCTCAGCTCCCCACTTGGCCCCTCCACTGAGGGCTGAGACCTGGACTGGGGCCCGGGACGCCCGTGCCCTCCACGCAGGACGGCCCTCCACGCAGCTGCCTTCCCACCTCCTGCAGCCCTGCCCCGTCCCTGGAGGCCTCTCTGAGACTCCTGGGCGGAGGCCCTCAGGGCAGCCCGCCTGGCGGCTCCTCGCTGAGCCAGGGGCTCCTGTCCCCACCCCCTCTTCCTCGGTGGCGAGCCGGTGGACCAGACAGTGCCGGGGGGATCCTGCTCGCGAAGAAAGGGGCTGCTTATTGGGGGCGTGACGTCAGCAGAAGACGGAGGAGCAGGGGATTCCCAGCCTGGATGTGAAGACGTGGTCGTGAATTCACTGGGAAGCCCCTTTGCTGGGAGCTGGGGGTGTGCGTCCAGGGTCACGTGACATGCACACACACACATGCACAAACCAGGCGGTGCTCTGAGCAATCTGGTGAGAGGACGGAGGGGCACAGAAGGGACAGAGCGGACAGGACAGGCCCACTCCTGAGGCTTGCACAGCCCCGCACTCCAGGCCGAGGGCAGGTGAAGGCCCCTCGGGCCAGGGATGGAGACTGCTGACCTGGTGGGGCACAGGACACATCCCGCCTCCGTCTGATGCCTCTGCTCCTTGGGCAGCCTGGTCACCCTGGTGCCAGCGAGACGGGCTCTGGCTCCACAGGGAGAAAGGACAGAAAGCAGTGCCGCGGTTTGGGGCCACCGGGCTAGGGAGACTGCGGGCCCAGGACTGCAGCGCCGGGGCTAGATGGGCTCTGGGGCTCGGCGCATGGCCTCGAGACAGAAGGGGCACCCCAGAGGGGCACACAAGAGGGTGCGCAAAGCCAGAAGCAGCAGAGATTGGGGTGACGCAGCTGCAAGCCCAGGGACCCCTGGCGCCACCAGAGGCTAGTGGAGCAGAAAGGACCCTCTTTGGGAGGCTTCTGACACCTTGATTCTGGACTTGGGGCTGGGAGCTGTGAGAAGGTCAATTCCTGTTGTTCTAAGACATATCATCCCAGTTTGTGGTCATTTGCTTCGGCCACCCCGGGACACCTACAGCGGAGAGTTGGAGACCCTGAGCCCCAAAGGGTCCCCCTCGATGGGAGCACAAGCTTTATGTCTATGACTGAAAACTGAGGCATAAAATGTCGACAAATGAAAGTGTCGGCAGCTCAGTCCTGTCCGTGGACTCTCTGGTCCAAGGTCACTCGTTGTGACCCCATGGACTGGAGCCTACCCGGCTCCTCTGTCCTTGGAATTTTCCAGGCAGGAACACTGGAGTGAGTTGCCACTTTCTTCTCCCGGTATCTTCCCAACCCAGGGATTGGACCCCAGGCCTCCTGTATTGTAGGCAGATTCTTTATCACCTGAGCCACCGGGGCCGCCCTGTGGTAAAACCCCGGGGCAGGTGACACCGAGAGGCTCGGGTGCAGACGGTCCTGGGAGGAGGGTTGCCTGGGAAGGCCTGGGATTGCAGGCACCAGGAACTTTCCCCCAAACTGCCAAGGAAGTGGCGCGAGGCTGCGAAGAAAAGGTATTGATGAAAATGATGCACAACCGGCACTCACGTCTTTACAGCAGACCCTCGCAGCGGCTGGGAAGCCAGCGCACAGCCGTGGGGCGCTCTCATGGGAGCCGCGTTTGTCACGGCTGCCACCACGCTGACAGTGACAGGTGAGGGGTGAGCGGTGAGGCCGGGGGCCGCTCCTCCCCCGGACACGGAGGCCTGGCGCGCCGCAGTCCGTGGGGTCGCAAAGAGTCAGATGCAACCGAGCGACTGAACTGAACCTCCCCGGGAGCCACACAGCACGGCTGTCGCTCCCTGTTGCCATCTGTAGGGGGTGGGCTTGTTGCCCCCAGAAGGAGATGTCTCATCCTGCGCCCTGGAGTCTGCGGGCAGGACCTTGCTGGAAAATAGGCTCTGTCTAAGGGTGTAGCAATGAGCTCACCCTGGGTTATCCAGGGGAGCCCCAGGTCCAAAGGGACAGACGAGAGACAGGGGGATGGCCTGGGGTGATGTGGCCACACCCAGGAAGCCAAGGATTCCTACGCTCCAGAGGCCAAGGATGAGGTCTGGAGCCCAGGCCTCGATCTAGACCTCCTGCCTGAAGGCCGGGAGATCCTGCGGTGATTAGTTACAGCAGCCCTAGGAACTCCTCTGTCAGCCTCGAGGGATAGCCCTGTGGACACTCCGGACTTTTCTAGAGCCCGCCCATCACCTGGAGAGCCGGCACACTCCCCTCCCCCGGCCCGGCCCTCGCCCTGAGCCTGAGCAGTAATATGATGCTTCTGCACATGAGGAAGTTGGCACTGATGTGCGCTCTTGTGTTTTTATTCCCAGACGTGAAATCACATGTCTTAGGGTCTTTCACAGTAAAGCTCATCCACGACACGGCCTTAGAGAAGCGGGAGCGGAATTTGACCCTGACACCACCTTGGAGCTGCTTGCAGCCAGCCCCCGCCGCCGACCCGCTGAGGCTGGGGTCGTGGGCCCTGCTACCGATGAGGACACGGAGGCAGCCAGCGCCGTGCCCGGCCTGGCCCTCAGCTGCTCCGCCCCGACAGGGGAGCCAGGAAGCCTCCGTGCTGGCAGCCCGCCGGGTCCTGGGAGCCCCTGGGCGTGTCCCCTGCCTGGGGTGCCCCTCGGCCCGCCCAGCCCACAGGCGTGCCTGCCACGCACACACGGGGCTTCCTCCGGAGGCCACGTGGACTGCACCCCACCTTGCGGTTCCCCCCGACCCCATGGCGCCCCTCAGGGCCACAGTGCCGAGCTGTGCCGGCCAAGGGCCTGTGACCAGGGGTACAATTTGCATGGACGACCCAGGGCAGAAGCAGAGAGGCCCAGCCACGTACTCGCATCCAAGCGACGCTTGCAGAAAAGCTCGGGAAATAAAGTCATCACGCGGAGGCTGACAGGCAGCTCCCGCACGCGGCCTGCGCTAGCTGCCAGAGCACCAGGCGGGCACACGGCCTGTGCCAGCTGCCCTGCTGTGCGCTCACGGCGGACAGCGCCTGCCCGAGCCAGCGCTCCCGCTCGCCGCGTGCTTTTCCTGCGGCCAGCAGGCTCGCCCCTGCCCTGCGCACGCTGCCACCTTCCCTGGGCTTCTGCTCAGCCGGGATCCCCGGCGGCAGACTCCAGGGACCAGAAATCGGGGGCGAGTCATTAAGAGGGGGCTCCCCGGCTGGCACCATGGACACTGGCTAGCAGGCCCCAAGCAGCACTGGGTGGCCAGCCCTGGACTCCCGCACTGGGCTCAGCAGGCCCCTTCGGCCAGCCCCTCTGGGGCGCCTGGCGATGGCCCTGGGGGGTGAACGGGCTCCAGGAAGGCGTCGCTGTTTGTGAGGGACATGGGCAAATGCGCCTCCTCCGAGTCCTTCGAGCACGTGAGCTTGGTGTTGTCCGTCTTTGTGGACCACTTTTTCCACCCCTTGTGGATTTTGCACACTTCCTGGCGTGTCGCTTCCGCGGCCAGCACGTAGATGATGGGGTCAGCCACGCTGTTCACGGTGGCCAGGCTCAGGAACACCACGGAGGCCGTGTACAGGCGGATTTCAAAGGTGCACACATCGTCTTCGGCCCCTCTGTAGTAGGAAAAGGCCACGGCTTTGATCAGGAGCACCAGGTGATAGGGGGCGAAGCAGACCAGGAAGACGGCCACAACCGCGATGGCCAGGAGCCTCACCTTGGCCTTCTGGGCGGCGCTCAGGCTGGTGCTCAGCTGGACGGTCCTGAAGATGCGCTGGTTGGTGACGGCGATGATGGAGAGCGGGACGGCAAAGCCCGCCGCGAAGCGCGTGTAGTAGTACCCGGCCACCCTGCGGTCCATCGGCAGCGTCTCGAAGCAGGTGTCCTTGTGTTCCATCTTGAACACCGGGGAGTGGACGAGCCCCACGAGGAGGAAGACTGCTGCGGAGACGAGGATGGCGGTCTTCTGGTGGCGGCGGCCCCGCGTCTCCAGCGCGTACACCACCGCCAGGAAGCGGTCGCAGGAGATGCAGCACAGGAAGAGGATGCTGATGTAGAGGTTGCAGAAGAAGATGTAGGCGGCCAGCTTGCAGGCCCAGGGGCTGAGTGGCCAGCGGTGCCCGTGCTGGATGTAGATGACCCAGAGCGGCAGGGTGCTGACGTAGAGCAGCTCGCAGAGCGCCAGGCAGAAGAGGTAGACGGCCAGCACGTGGCCCTGGCGCGCCTGCAGCAGCGTGAGCCACGCCGTCAGGCAGTTGGCCGGCAGGCCCAGCACGCACACGCCACTGTACACGGTCACCAGGAACACCCTGCTGTCGTTGAAGGGCACGTTGCACGTGTGGGGAGACTCGCCCGTCGACAGGGTCCCCAGTGCAGGGGCAGTCTCCAGCGTGGCGTTTCCTGCGGGGCACAGAAAGCATGAGGGCAGGCGTGGCTGGGGACCACGTGGATCCGATCACCTGGAGCGGCCCCCGAGCACGCGGAGGCTTGCAGGGAGGGCCCGCTCCCACAGCACAGGGCCCGCAGCCCCTCCCACAGACCGGCTTTCTCTCTGTCTCGCGGTTGTGCGCTTATATCTAGTGGGGTGTCACCCAGGGGCGTTTCTTGAGTGGAGGGGGCCGTCCTCCCGGGGGAAGCGCTGACCTTTGGAGTCCCTGGGCAGGTGTCCTGACTCAGAACCCACACCCACCCTCCGTGGGTGGGTCCACGTCCCCTCGGGAAACAGACGGGCAGAATCCGTCGCGGAATATAAAACCAGCCCCGACAGCTTGGGCCTGGCCCTGCCCTCCGTTGACCCAGGCACGTGGGGTAGTCGCCGCTGTCTGTCATCGCATGACGTCCCAGCCCACAGCAGGTGCAGGGACCTGGAGACGCCAGGACGCCCAGCACCCACACCCGCCCCCCGCTTTCCTCCACCCTGTTGGCTCAGCCGCGCTCTCACACCATCCTTTGGAGGTGTCCCCCGGGATCTGCGGGGCTCGCGCTGGGACCGTGCCGAGGCTGGCGGGTGGGCACAGGGAGCAGACGCCCCCCTGGGCTTTGGGGTCCCTGTTGGGAGCAGGAAGAACCTGAGCCTGGCCTCTGGAGGTGCTGTCCATGTAGAGGCCTGCTTCTCCAAGAGTGGACAGCGGAGACGGAGCAGCCCCTTGAGGTCAGCGGGAGTCTCTGGCAAGGGTGGCCCCGGTTCCCAGCCAAGGGGCTGGACAGTGGGCCGCACGGGGCGGGGCGGCCCCAGTGATGGTGCGGAACTTCGCTCTCGCTTCTGTAGCCTGGTGACCCCTGAAGCGTGAAGGCTCTTTGGTTACTTATAGTTGAGGTTGAAGACCCCTGGGCCCTTCCACAGGCCTTTCCAACGGCCAAAGAAACCTCACCGCATCCCAAAGCTGGCGTGACCGTGGGCGTCTCGCCGTGGCTGGCTGTGAAGGCGGGAGGAGAGCCATGCTTCCCTGGCGGCTCAGCGGCGAAGAACCTGCCCGCAGCGCAGGAGATGAAGGAGACCCAGATTTGATCCCTGGGTCGGGAAGATCCCCTCGAGGAGGAAATGGCAACCCTCTCCAGTATTCTTGCCTGGAGAATCCCATGGACAGAGGAGCCTGGCAGGCTACAGTCCATGGGGTTGCAAAGAGTCAGACACGCCTGTGTGACTGAGCAGGGGCACGTGGTGAGGGCGCGCGGCGAGCAGTGAAGCGGTGAAGGAGGCTGAAGGCCCATTGAGAAGGGCCGCACGGCTGGCCCGGGGCAGTGGAGGCGACGGCCCCACAGTGTGACCCCAAAGTCCGACTGCGCCCTCCTCCGTTTCCCCCTGTTCTTAAAATTCTAGCAAGATATACATGAGATAGAAGCGACGATCTTAACGCTCCACGCGCCCACTTCTGTGACTCGAAGCGCCTTCACACTGTTGTACGGCCTCACCACGTCCGTCTCCAGAACTTTCTCGTCTTGCAAAACGGAAACTCTGTCCTCGTTTAACTCCCAGCCCCTGCTAGGAGTGCATGGGAAAGCATGTGGCCTTGGACGTCCCCGGTGGTCCAGTGTTGAGAGTCCGCCGGCCCATGCGGGGGACACGGCCTCGGTCCCGGGTCTGGGAAGACGGCGTGTGCGGCTGAGCAGCGAGGCCCGGGGGCCACGCCTACCGAGCCCACGCTGGAGCCTGTGCCCCACAACCGAAGGAGCCCACGCACGGCAACGAAGACCCAGCAGCCAAGATGAGCGACAAGTGAGACCCCAGGGAGCTCGCGGCCCGGGACTGGGCGCCGTGTCCTCAGAGCCCGGGGCCGGAGCGCCCGCCCTCCCCAGGGCAGCTCAGAGGCGCTGTGCGGCTGGGCTGCAGGCGCGCCTCCACTCCCCGGCCAGGGACCCGCTGCTGTGGCCGCGGGTGTGCGATGCCTTCTCCACACCTGCCTTTACCTCCTTTGAGCCTCCTTGAGCCGGCTCGTGTGATGAGGCCCTCGGTAGCTTTCTGAGGACCCTCCAGATGGTTTCCACAGCAGCTGCTCCATTTGCCGTCTCCGCGTCCTCAGCCACGCTTGGTCTTCCGGTTTTGGCGGCGGCCATCCGGACGGACGTGACTCGGCCCCTTCTCTGGGGCCCCGCCCCCCACCCTAACCCCCTGGGACGTGGGTTTCAGTCCATGTGCAGATGAGGGTGCGGCCAAGTCACCAGACCCAGGCATCAGTTCCCCACACGAGAGCTGGCGGCACCCAGCATGGGGGCGGGAGGCGCGTGGGGAGCAGCCGGCGGGAGGGCACTTCTTGGGCAGGAAGCAGCTGACACCTGTCTTGGCCCAAGCTGGCCCGGCCTGGACCGACTGTCCCCTCTGGTCGGACAAGTCCTCCACGAGACGGCAGCCCACCACCTGGACTGCAGCATCGCCCTGGGTCCATCCCAGTGCCAACCCTGTCTTCCCACCCCTTCGGGGGCAGGGTGTGAGGGGTCCCGAAGCCCAGGTGGAGGCTCAGGTGAGGCCTGTGGGCTCCTTCCTGCTCCCGGGTCCCCCACCAACCGCCCGCCCTCGAGGGTGCCCCTGGACTCAGCGTGGTTCAGTCACGTGCCGCCTGCTGGGGCCACGTGGGCAGCACGTGGGGTCCCGTCTTCACCTGCCCACGCCGCATCCCCGCCCCCAGCCATCTGGCGACCACACCTGGGCACACGGGCGAGAGCGCGCCCCTGCCCCCGGGGTCACTCAGAGGACCTGAACTCCTGGGAAAGAGCCTTCTGGGCTGGGCAGACAAGCCCCGGGAGACAGAGGCAGGCTCTGCGGGGCCGGGCCCCTCACAGGGTGGGCGCCTCTGGCCTTACTGCCTCCGGGTGAGTTTTTATTTTGAGAAGTCTCCTTTTGCATGCTAATTTTCGAAGCAATTATCGCTGTTATGAGACCAGGTACGTTGTAGAAAAATTCCCACGGGCTCCCTCCTAAAGGTTCCGGGTCAAAGGAGGCCTGAGTGGGGCTCTCACCTGGCATGTCCGCAGGCTCTGGGCTCAGGGCCGGTTGGCAGTGCCCGTCACACGGCAGAGATGGGGCGGTGGAGACATTCGCTCCCAGAGTGTAAAGTGACCTGGAGCGAGAGTGGGCAGAAATTGCTTTAGGGAAATCAGATTAAATCATAAACCGAGCTGTTTGACAAATGGTTGCGGAGCGTTTGTTCCATGCCAAGTCTTGTATTTTGGCCTTCCCTAGTAGCTCAGATGGTAAAGCATCCGCCTGGAATGCAAGAGACCTGGGTTCAATCCCTGGGTGGGGAAGACTCCCTGCAGAAGGAAATGGCAGCCCATTCTAGCATTCTTGCCTAGAGAATCCCATGGACAGAGGAGCCTGGTGGGTCACAGTCCATGGGGCAGCAATGGGTCAGACACGCCTGAGCGATGGAACACACAGGTCTTGTGTTTATCCTGTGGGATACAACAGCAGAGTCCTAACATAGAGAGAACTCCCACAAATCAACGAAAATAAGTGTCAAAGCTGACCGTTCACAAAAGTGAGAACGCCTCAACGGGAAGAACACTCAGCTCCGCTCGTACGGTCAAAAAGGCGAATGTAAAACAAGCAAACGCCGATCTGTTTCCTGCCCGCGAGGCCGGCACAGACAAAGAATTTCACCTCCTGGTGCTGGCGAGTGAGTGTGGAAGTGGGCTCCTCCACGCAGGGACAGGGGCATACGTGGGCACAGAGGCTTTCCAGCGCAGTCTGGCAACGCGCCTCAAGCGTCTTCCATGTGCTTAACTTTGGACAGGGTGAAATCCTTTCCAGTTCTCCTGATGAAGCAGCTCCCTGAGATTCCGAGTGCATGGGCTGCACCCCTGTGAGGGGACTGGGACCCCAGCCCAGGGCAGGGACGGGCAGGCTCCACCCAGGGTGCTGGCCGAAGCGGCGGCATCCCGGCCCCCACCCCTGCTTCCTTCCTGAGCCAGAGAGCCCGAGCACAGGCCCCATCCTGGCAGCCAGAGAAGGTCCGAGGGAGGGTCTTCCCCGCCGGCCTGGAGCCCAGCCCCCACCCCCGGGGAGCCGGCGGCTGAAGGCGCGCCCCCCACCCCGCGCCGGGAGGGGTTGTCTGTGATGCCAGCAGGCGAGCTAACCAGAAATAACAGGAAACCAAGCTGTTTCCCTGAAACTGCGTAAAGTTCATCAGCTCAGAAAGAGTTTATAAGCAAGACCTCGGAAATGCAGACAAAGGCGAGACGCAGGAGAGTCGAGAAACACCGTCAACATTCTGAAACTGACGCCCCGCTGACTGGGGGGTGTGGGTCTGGGGGTCCCCGGGTCTCCCCATCCATCCCCTCACTCACCACCGTGCTCAGCCAATGAAGGGGGGCTGAGCCCAACAAAGGGGGCTCCGGGAAGGTGGGTGTCCACCCAGGGTGGTCCACGTGAGCTGTGGTGCTGGTCAGTTTCGCGGCCTTTCCTTCCCTTGGAGCCCGACAGAGTCAGCATAGAGGCCGCGCGGGGCGCTTGACTGGCAGTGACGTTTGTTAAGGGCTCGACCTGGTGCTTGCTCCTGGTCATGGAGTGGGGCGCAGGGCGGGCACCCAGGAGGGCTCCCCGTGAACCCGGACAGGTGGCCGTCTGCGAGTTTCCTTAGAGATGAGACACTGTCCTGACCCTGCAGGCCTCTGTCCGACACTCGGGGCATGGACTCCAGGCATTCCGCCCCCGGGGGAGGAGCGCGTATGCCCGTGAGGACTAGCGCCGAGATGGGCTGGCATGAGGCCCGTCGTCCATGTGGTTTGCAGAGTCAGTGAGGCGGGAGAGTAGGTTTTGGGGAGAAAGGTTTTCTGGGACAGGTTGAGACTGTCCAAGGAAGAGGTGAGGTGCCTCCAGCTGCTCGTGCCTCCTGGGCGGTGACCTCTGATGCTGCGGTCACTCCGTAAATGGGGCCCTGGCTCAGAGTCATTCTTAAAGATGTCTCTGCTGTCAGACTTCTTAACCGGGCCAGGCTCCCGGGAGGGGAAGCAGGTGGTTCTCCCCAGGTTCCGGTCGAATCCCCTTGCACTGACCGTCTGCCTTGTGGGCCACGCCTGGTGGGGCTGAGTCCGGGCCTGATGAACTCCTGGGGCCTCCGTCCAGCACTGCGGTGGCCACCCCGGGCCCCTCTCAGAGGTTCTGCAGGGCAAGGCTGGTGTTCGGGGTTAAGTGAAGTGGGTCACGGAGGGGCGAGTGTCTGAGGGCCACAGACAAGCCGGGAGCCCCTGTGTCCATCCCCACCGAGTGACAGGCCTTTGTGCGGAAGATTGAGGGCGGGGGGGCAGCGGGATGGGGCGCCCGTCTCCCAGGCTGCCCCAGGGCCAGTGGTCTCCAGGGTCTCCACTGTCACCTTCTGNTGTGTCCATCCCCACCGAGTGACAGGCCTTTGTGCGGAAGATTGAGGGCGGGGGGGCAGCGGGATGGGGCGCCCGTCTCCCAGGCTGCCCCAGGGCCAGTGGTCTCCAGGGTCTCCACTGTCACCTTCTGAGGTCAAGTAACAGAGCTGCTGACCCTCGAGGCCGGGCGAGGACTGTCTGAGCGTGTGTGGTCAGGTCATGGCCGTTGGTCCCTCGGCGCCAGGGGCCGCCCGTGCGGACCCCTCCTGCCTCCTCCTTGTCTTTGGAGGAGGCTGATGCTCGGGCTGTTCTGCATCATTGCCTCAGATTTGAGCAGATCCTCTAATCGCACCCCGGGAAATCCTGTCTGAGAGAGGCTCTATGATGCCCTTGCTTTTTTTGTTGTTGTGCTCCATTTAATAAATATATATTTATATATATATGTTTTTTGCAAATATGGTTCAAACATTCTTGCCTTTTAAGGGAAGAAAACAAAGACAGAGCTTCCTAATTATTTTCAATAGTTATCTTCAACAATATCCTGTACAAGATATCCTCTTAAATGTTCTGAATAGAGTTCAAATTACTTGTCTTTCCTTCTTCCTTTGAAAACATCCCCAAACCCACAGCTGGCGAGCTCAGCGTCGCTGGAAGGGAAAGGACAGCTGAAGTTCACGACGGGCCGCTGGAGCCCACATCACAACTGCTCCCAGGTAGCCACGGCGAACGACACGGCCATCCGAGGCTGGGACACGCGGACCATGAGGTCAGTGGCGGCCGGGCCAGACTCGCGCCTGGAGCCCCGCCCGCCTGCCCC
>SJYT01079514.1:0-86040 GCA_006410635.1 Cephalophus harveyi | reverse complement strand
GCGCAGCCAGGGCATAGAGAAAGTGGATGTGCGCTGGCACAGGCAGGAGCCCCACACTGCTCAGTGACTGCTGGGACTCCTCAAGTTTCTCTCCAGCTCTTGTCTCACATCACCACTATTCACACCTGAACAAATTACAGCCCCCAAGGAAACACTCCAAGATGAACGAGCCCCACATGGAACTTTCAGGTCTGGTTTGGTGAGGGGCTCCCACGCCTTCTGGTAGCCTGACTCCAGGTCCCCCCACCACAGCTGCTGACATATACTTCACTTCAGAGGGCCTCCTTCTTCTGTCCCTCTGAAGTGGCATGCATGTGTGTGCTCAGTGGTCAGTCTTGCCCAACTGTTTGAAACCCTGTGGACTGTAGCCCACCAGGCTCCTCTGTTCACAGGATTTTCCAGGCAAGAATATTGGAGTGGGTTGCCATTTCCTTCTCCAGGGGATCTTCTCGATGCGAGTGATCGAATCCAAGTCTCCTGTGTCTCCTGTACTGGCAGGCAGATTCTTTACCACTGAGCAACTTGGAAAGCCCCTTCCTGAAGTGG
Organism: Cephalophus harveyi; assembly: GCA_006410635.1. Classification (NCBI taxonomy): domain Eukaryota; kingdom Metazoa; phylum Chordata; class Mammalia; order Artiodactyla; family Bovidae; genus Cephalophus; species Cephalophus harveyi. The sequence continues at coordinate 85,494 of SJYT01079514.1, read as the reverse complement.
ACCAGACCTAAATATCTCTTATTATGTCCCCGAGTTCCCTTCCTCCTTCCCGCTCTTTTGCTATCACTATATCAAAAATGGAGATGGATCAATACACTTGTCCCTTTTTTAAAGTTGTGAGACATCAGTTTTAATGAGGAAGGAAGAAGTTGAAGGTGGAGAAGATAAGGAGGGGCTGCAGGAGAAGGAATCAGAGGCAGAGGAGGTGAGGGGCACTGGTGCAGGGAGCAAAGCCTCGGAGAGTGGGAGGCGCCATCTACAGAAAAGCAGCACTGTCTATCTGAAGGTGAAGAGAAGAGTATTCATGAAGTTTCGGAGAGGATTAGAGGGACTAAGGAAGAAGGTTAATGGCAATCATGCGAGATGGTCTCAGATTTTTAAGAAAAGTAGATGAATTCTGTGAATGTATTTAGATGTCATGAATTTACATTTTCACATTAAAGATCCTGGTTCAGTCAATTTTTTTGAAAAAATGAATCGCCATTCATCATCAAAATGTAGACAACAAGCATTTCACACTAGATAGTGAACATGATAAATGTTGACCTTTGGCTCACTTTAGAAAAATTCCATTAGTAAAATCCAATTTTTTTTTAAAGATACACTTTGTGAGATTGTTTTGTAAAATTATTTATTTTATAAAGAGATTCTCAGAAGTTTTCTTTCCTATTATTCTACCTTCTCAATTATTTTAGTTTAGAAAAAATCAATTTAAGGACTTTTAAAAATTGTACTTTTAAGGTAAGGTAATTTGTTTTAAATTGAAGACTAAATATTCCCTCAAGGATGCATATTTATAAATGGGATTTTAAAAATTCATTTTTATTCATGGAAAAGCAATTACATAAAAGCAAAATGTGAGCCCCTAAAACCAATACAATAACTTTGAACCTCTTTGAACTTAGACATTATTTTGAACATCACTCATGATGGATTATGAGGACTCTGTCACTGACCATTTGTTCCAAAGATGGGTTGCAGGCAAAACACAGAAATCATAAACTCAGTCATGATTAGTACAATCCATTAAGATCCTTGCACAAGGTGTGAGCTATACTACCACACTATAAAGGAAGAGGTGATGGCGGGTAGGAGAATTTGAGGTCCTCTGGAATAAGAATAGCAGCTTAGAGGAGAGTAAGAGCCTATAGTTGGATCAACTGGCCCCATGGTAAAGGGAAGGAAAATGTTTTGGAAATCTCATAAATAAAAAGAGTAAATGGACAGAAAATGGCAGGAAGCTATGTGGAAATAGGAGATGAAATACACCAGCATGGAGATCTCCCTGTCTTCTCAATTTCTAGTAATGGTACAACAATTCATCTGGCCATTCAGACCAAAAAGTAGAGGGTCACCTCAGATGACTCCTTTATTACTGTCTCTCTGTTTCTATTTGTCTTAGCTGGGAACCTCCTGGTCTGCCATCTGTCCTCTGTGTGCTTAGTCACTCAGTCGTGTCTGACTCTTTGTGACCACAGGGACTGTAGCCTGCGAGGCTCCTCTGTCCATTGGGATTTCCCAGGCAAGAATACTGGAGTGGTTTGCCATTCCCTTCTCCAGGAGATCTATCTGGAACAGAACCAAGGTCTCCTGCATTGCAGGCAGATTCTTTACCACTGAGCCACCTGGGAAGCCCATACACAGCTGCCAGATTAATCTTTTAAAAGCAGAACTCTGGCCAGGTCATGACTTGTCCAAACACTTTGAATGGCTTCCCATTGTGTGCTATAAAAAGTCAAAAACGCTTATAAATATTGGTTAAAGCAGTTGTTCTTCAAAGTGTGGAACCTGGATCATCAGCCTCAGCATCCCTGGGAAACGGTTAGAAATGCAAAATTTTGACACCCCATCATACCTACCCAAGCATAAACTCTGAGAGAGAGCCCAGCAATCTGTGCTTTAAGAAGCCTTTCAGGTGATTCTGATGAATACTAAAATTTGAGAACTATGGGCTTAGTGATTGAGACCATGAACTCTGGTTTCAAATGGTCTAATCTCAAATCCTTTTTCTGCTTAGTAGCTGTATTCCATACACAAGTCACTCTCTGAGCCTCCATTTCCTCGTTTAAAACATGGAATCTAATTAAGGTGTTAGTTATAAGCAGCAGATCACATACAATGCTCAACCCAGAGTCCACTCATATGGAGCCCTCCATAAATGTCACCATTGCTAATTATTTTTATTAAAGGCTACTCCCTACACTGATCCTAAACTACTTTCTGCAGGCTGGCTCACTGACCCACTCATCACTTCCTGGCAGGTCTTGTACCACTAACCCAGTGCTTTGCTCATATATGGGCTTAACATATACGAGTATCAGTGAGGAAATGCCGGAAAATTCCTGATACTAATTGAGTGCCTTAGGGAAGGAGCTTAGTTTGAAATTGAAAGGAGTGAAAATTCTAATGAACATTAAGGAGGAATTGATTTACTATCTGATCGGAAAAAACATAAGCCAGTTGTTTTTATTCCCATCTGTAAAATGGGATTAATACTATTAACCTCCTTTAAAAGAATTACCCCTACAGATACACTGCACATGAAAAGTGCCCACAGGTGTTGAGAATGAGTCCTGTGATACATTATAATGAATCCCATGTGCTGAAATGGGGACATGCTATGAATAATCTATATCAGCAGAGCCAGGGATGATGGTGTTTCTGTTTTTGATTTGAATTGTTATTGGTGTTTCCTTTAATTCTGTTTATGGGAACATACACTACAAGTATTTCTTTTGGACTTCTGTCACATTTGTAAAGAGGATGCTAAAAAAAATATTGCCTGTTGTGTGGTTAAGAATTACTGCTATCATTTGTGTCAATTGTCAGTAAGGACGTATCATCTAAGAATATTCTAACACTGTAAAATTCCAGGGATAAGCTGCCTTAACCTGTCATAATAACAACTGGGGAAAGAGTATAGATATGGAGGGCACATATCCATTATTAAACTACTGGAGAAATAAAATGCTAGAATTAGTAACACCATCTTATATAAAAAAAGGTGCCATTCTATTTGTAACCTATCATACTCCCCAAGTCTTATCTTTCCTCTTTAAAACCCATCAAGTTTAACTAAAGTCTGTTTCTGACAATATCATAGCTAATTTCCTCTGCCACTGGGCAGCCCCTTCCCCAGTCTGAAGTGTAGTGAAGTCGCTCAGTCGTGTCTGACTGTTTGCAACCCTGTGGACTGTAGCCCACCAGGCTCCTCCATCCATGGGATTCTCCAGGCAAGAATACTGGAGTGGGTTGCCATTTCCTTCTCCAAGGGATCTTCCCGACCCAGGGATCGAACCCAGGTCTCCCACATTGCAGGCAGATGCTTTAACCTCTGAGCCACCAGGGAAGCCCGTCTAGGCCACAGCAGAACTGTGGAAATGATCTTCCTATAAAACACGGCTGACCATGCCATCTACTGCTGAGGCCCCAAGGCTTAGGTCCCCAGCACAGACTGGGTCTACTTTTCCACCCAGCAGCTTCCAGCTTCATAGAGGCTCCACCCCCAACAAACTTTCCTATGGTTTCCTTCACACACAAATCCCCACAGTGGAAGGATTTGCTGTCTTGATTACAGGCACTATTGCATTGCAGTTTATGGATTTGATAATGCCTTTCTGACCAAACTGTTATCATCTTAAGTAAGGAACCAGCATTTATCAGCTTATCTAGAAGTTAAGAACCCTCTCCCATTCCATTAAATTTGCTCAACCAAAACTGTGAATGAATGAGTGTGTATGTATGTGTGTGTGCTTAGTCACTCAGTCGTGTCTGATTCTTTGCAAAGCACGCCAGGCTCCTCTGTCCATTGGGATTCTCCAGGCAAGAATACCGGAGTGGGTTGCCATGCCCTCCTCCAGGGGATCTTCCTGTCCCAGGTCTCCCACATTGCAGGCAGATTCTTTGCTGTCTGAGCCACCAGGAAAGCCCGAATGAATGAGTGGACAGCAACATTCACTGACTAGTCTTAAACTCACTAATTTGTTTCTCAATAATGGGAAAGTTTAGAACAAACAGAAATGGGCAGATTAAAAAAAAATCTTGAAATACCGAAGGTATCATCAGTCAAAAAAAAAAAAAAAAAGTATACATATGGACAATTTGCACTTGAAGTCCACAATCTCAGCCTAGTTCTGGCTCAGAGATGACCAGAGGATGACTTCATCAGGAAGTAAGTGGATGATCTCTCCTTCATCTTCATGAGGCTCCTCAGGACATCGATACTTGTATACTCCATTCACATTTTCCACAGAAGGCAAATTCCTCCTTCTCAACTGAATCTGATAATCAGCATTGCAAGGGAACGAAGGAGGTAAACTGGCTGCATGGAGCATTAGGGCTGGCATAGGTAGGGGGACAGTCCTTTTAACAACCAAAGATCTCCAGACTAAAGAAAGAGCCAGTTGAAAGAGGCTACACTTCTGAAGATGCAAACCTCAGAACTTACCTTAGACTCTGTCTTATTTACGGTTTGACTTAGCTCGGATGTCCTTGTCAGAGCCAGCTTTTTGTGATTTCCGTCAGTGTTGTCTCCAGTCCTCACCTGTTGTCTCTGCCCGCCTCGAACCTTGATCCCCTTAGTTTGGCTACATCGGATGTCAGTCACCTGCCCGACCTCGGTTGCGTTTGACCTCAATTACCTGCAATCTCCTCTTGACTCCTGCCTTAATTAGGCCTTCACTTGTAGGATGGGTTGCCAACAGCAACCATCAGAGAGACACCAGTAAACCTTCAGCTAAAACACATTCACTCCCAGTGTCCTTGAGACATGCGTGCATGCATGCTCAGTCACTCAGACTTCGCGACCTCATGGACCGTAGCCCCCCAGGCTCCTCTGACCATGGGATTTCCCATGCAAGACTACTGGAGTGGGTTGCCACTTCCTACTCCAGGGTATCTTTCCCACCCAGAGATCAAACCCATGCCCCCTGCATTGGCAGGTGGATTCTTTACCACTGAGCCATCTGGGAAGCCTTGGGACATGCATGGGCATTATAAAATGTTATAATTTAACCACAGCTTCAGTTAGTCATATATTTTTATTTTCTGAGAAGTCATCAAAAGGATGTATTTCAAGTCTCATCCTGGGTTAAGGGTGGGTTTTCTGTACAACCACAAGTGATGAAAGGGAAATGAGTGACTATTACTTCTCAGGCAGTGCATCAGCCTAACATCAAATCTTAGCCTGGCAAATCTCTGTTATCCCTTGTGTTAGGGTCCTGGGGCCCTGTAACAAAAGTCTACAAACTAACAGCTTAAAACAACAGAAATTAGCTTTCTCACAGTTCTGGAGGCTATAAGTCCAAAATCAAGGTGTTGGCAGCATTGGTTCCTCCTGAAAACCCTCATGCCTGTGTCCAGCCTCTGGTGACTGCTGGCGGTTCTCAGGGTTCCGGCCTGTAGATGCCACCATCTCTGCCTTGTTGTCCCCACATGACATTCCCCTGTGTGTTTCTCTCTCCTTCTTATACCAACACAACTCATTTTGTATTAAGGGCCCACCCCACTCCAGTATGACCCCATCCTAAATTATTACATCTGCAACAATGCTATTTCTAAATAAGATCACATTGTGAGGTACTGAGGGTTAAGAGTTCAACATATCTTTTTTGGGGACACAACTCAGCCTGGGACACCCCTCTCACATTTAAAACCATAGCCTCGACCTTGTTTTCATCGTGAGTTTCAAGGGGAATTTCTTACGCTATCCTTGGAAAGAACACACATGAGCTTTGGGATGTCAGAACAGACAGGCCGAGGTCAATCCCAGCTTCCCTACTTACTGTCTCAGGGCATATATCCTGTTTGAATCAGGTTTGTCATTCACTGTGGAGATACACATACAAGGCAGCTAGGAATATTACATTAGTCCATAGTAAGTTCTCAATAAATTCTGTTGAGAATTTCCTTCTTTAATGACAGATTATTAAATAGCAAAGGGAGAAAAAAAAAAACACTTACTACTAAAAAATGAATAATGAACATTTCAGTACAGGTATACACACAATCACACCAATTGTCAAAAGTGTGATAAAGCCCTTTCAGTTTGTCAACCAGTGAACCTCAAAAAAACATAGAGTTGTGAATAAATGCTTTAAAACACTCACTCCTGACATTTTGGCAAGAACGCATGTATTAGACCATATCTCATACTTGATTGTGAAAATACAAGGACCTAAATGGTCTGGTCTTATATGCTCTATAAAATCTTCTTTGCAGTACTCTGTTCTCTGATTCAGAAAGGAAACTTCTATTTTGGTGTGCCTGGGTAAATCTGGCCATGTAAACTTTGAAAAGCCTTTGAATTAAAAAAAGACATGGTTATGGTTTACTGCTTGAATATCTTTTTCAAGGGAGAAGAGGCAGGTGCCGTATCACCAAGATAACTTTATTTAAACTTAATTAGTTGCTGGAAGATTATTTACTCCCTTTAGCCTATAAAAAAACAAAGGCCTGTCAGCACCAGATGCATCTGATTTTTGCAGATGTGGTGTGGTTTCTGAAATCTTTAAAGATTCATCTTAAATATGCTTTCAGGTCTCCCTTTTGTGAGACTTTGACAGGATAATAGAATTAGATTTGCTGAATTTCACTAAACTGTAAAGTAACGTGTCATCAGCTTCACTTACTTCTCAAAAAATATTTCTCTCTGGTAATGCTCATCAATCTAGCTTTTCAACCCCTACACACGAGACTCTGAAACAAAAAGGATGACTCCATCAGTTTTGCAAGTGACAAGATGTTAAACATTTAACATCCCCACATTGTAGCACCAGCTGCCTCTGGATAATGTAGACTTACTTAGGTTTGGTTTAGAGAAAAAGCGGGAAGAAAAGAAGAAGGAGGGACAGAAAAGGAATTACTCTTGCAGTGAGAATGCAAAATTCTCTGCAGATGTGGAGGGTGTGGAAGAGGCACGTGCCTACTGAACAAACCTTTTCTCCCAAGGGAATGTTGTCGGAGAGTCTCTCAGGTTCCCAGATCCTCAGTATCCCTGCGTCTCCACCTTTCCATGGACTCACTCCGACAAGAGTACTTAATACATTGGATTAAAATCTTCTGTTCATTGACAGAAGGGATTGGGCATTAGTCAAGTAGGCTCCCAAATCCCATTATAAGTGCTCAATAAATGTCGGCTGAGTACACGCACAGGAAAAGCATATGGGGCCCTGCCAAGGGTCATGCCAACTCTCTCTCTAGATCCAGTTCCTCAAGCACCTCTGCTGTGATCTCAGGCCAGTCAAGCCATACTGATAGAGCAACCCGTGTGCTCAGTTGATCTAACAACAAAATCCTTTGGGAAAGCCTGTGTTAACCGCCCCAAACTAGCATCAACTTTAAAGAGTCAAGAGTGTTCCTTGCTTCTGGTGTCTTGTCATGAGTAAAGATCATAAGATGGCAAAGTCATCTATGGTGCTCCACGGTGAGCATCTTCCTGGATGAGAGGCAGAAAAGGCTGACTCTGGGCTCTTGCAGTCTGCCCAGTCATAAGGCTTGTTAAGAGAAAAAGTTTTCCACGTGGAGTGAGGCCTGCTGCAGCAGAATGCCCATTTTGAAGGACATAGTATGAAGCTCCCAACAGGGAACACAGAACACTATAAATAGCACTCTGTCAGTGGTAGCTGTTGGTTCTTTCACTCAATGAACTTTTGATGAGGAGCTACCATGTGCCAGGTGCTATTCTAGGCACTGAAAGGATGAAGGCAGATGGAAGTAGTGTGGGAGTAGAGAGGCATAGAAAGAGGACTAAGGCATATGGCTGAGACGCTGGGCAGCTAACTCAGTAGGTCTCAGTTTCATCATCCACTTTTCAATGTGGAGATGAGAAAACTACAAGCTATGGAAACTTTGGGTAAGTTAATTTCTTTCTTTTTTTAAATCACGATGCCTGGATCCTTGCATCGTCATTTCCCGTTCCTCACCATTGAAGGAGACAGCCTCACAAACAGATGATCATGTGCGTGGTGTCATCAGTACAGGACTACCTGAGTGCCAAGAGCCACTCCTGCAGTGCTGACTGGTTTGTATAGTCCCAGGGCCACTCTTGGGTTCATGGTGGCACTTTACTGTGTCTACATCACTCATATAGCATCTGTATCAGCACATTTTCTCTACCCACCTGAGTCTTTCCAATGACCTATCCTATACACAGCTACTGAAATCATGTTCATTCAGAGTCACTTGGAATTTAAAGACAGGATCCAGTGTAATCTCAATGAAGACTACTGGTTGCTGTATCCAGTCCCTCCCAAAGCCGAATAGGCTCCCTGTCTGGATGAAGAGTCTGAGGTCTCAGTGACTGAAAGTGAAGCTACACAAAGGAAAGCTGTTCTGTTCCTTCCAATATTCCTTGGATAATGAACTTCTTTGTCTCAATGCTCATATTTCTGTTTCTGCTCAATTTAACTCTCCATGTATCTCTTCTGCTCTAATCACACCCAATTCTGAGCTATTTTCCACATGCATCACACAGCTACTTTTGTCCCTACTGCTTCCTTTCCCTAGTACACATTTTCTTCCCTCCTCTGCTTGACTGATTCCCCCAAACTCAAGTTCAATAGCATTGGCTTCAGGAAACCTCCTCTGACCCTTCCCAGACTCCCAGGGCATCCTACACCTGGTTCAGTACTTATCTCCCTATTTGTTTCTCTGACCTCATCATTAGACTGAATTCTCTCAGGACTAGTAAGATATGTTACCTGCCTTTTCTTCTGCAATGTCCATTACAGAATCTGGCACATAGCAGCTGCTTAATAAATGTTAGATGAATGCTTCTCCAGTGGAAAACCTAGACAAAGACTAATAGAGTCAAGCCCCAAAATGAAGAGGCTAGAGAAATAAGGGAACATGACACATGCACTGGCTTCTTCTCGTCTACGTGTAAAATATTGTTGATCCTTTAAATAAAGAAAAAAGGGAAAGACAAAGGGGGAGGAAAGAACAAATGATAATGTATTCAATTTGCTGAGCGTCTGTATACAAATCTAGCTGTCAAAATACTGCAGGTTCTCCAGATAGGACCAGATGTAGTTCTGTGTTCCTAATAGGGGCCCAACACATATTTGTGAATAACAATAATTCCATGAATTTTCCAATTCTAGCCATATTCAATTAAACCTGTACACTATTCAAGCATCTTTATCTATTTCTCTAAGATAAAGAGGCATTTAAACAAATGTAACATATAGATCTTTATACTTCAGGACAAATTATACTTTAAGGTGCTGGCCTAATTTAGTGGTCAGCAACTGAAAAACAATACAAGAAACCTGATAATATTTCAATTATCTCTCCTTTCTCCTTGCAGCCAGCTATAAGAAATGGATGAGAATTTATTGCCCTTTGTGCTAAAGATCTCAGGAAGTAAAAATCTGGTGGACAATAATGCAGCTTAATTTTTATAAGTGGTCTCTAAACTCTCACTGCCCACCATTTAAAAAAGAAGGAAAATAGTCAAAGGAACAAGCAGCAGAAGCGTTGTTTAAAAAAATTAAGTTCAGACCACTCAGTATCAGAGACTAGTTCACATGTATCTTTCACAGTCAAGTACTCTATTCCTTACTATTCATCAAAAACAACAACCAATTGTTTGACACTGTTTTGTCATCAATTGTGGTCTCTAAACTCTCACTGCCCACCATTTAAAAAAGAAGGAAAATAGTCAAATGAACAAGCAGCAGAAGCGTTGTTTAAAAAAATTAAGTTCAGACCACTCAGTATCAGAGACTAGTTCACATGTATCTTTCACAGTCAAGTACTCTATTCCTTACTATTCATCAAAAACAACAACCAATTGTTTGACACTGTTTTGTCATCAATTTTTATTTTAATTATTTTATGATTCCATAATTGTATTTCTCTTTGTTGATTTGGTGAAATATTATTAAAGAAAAAAAGTATAAGTCTCACCTTCCCCTGAACAATAAGATTTTTTTTTTATATAGAAAGAAAAATGCTTATTTGTGTAGAAACAATATATTTAGATGTGTTGTTTTTAAAGCATTTTAAATCTTCTCCATTTCATGTAGTACTCTAGCATTTAGCAGGCACATTTACAATTAACTACAGTTGTCTTTTCAGGGATTTCAAAGAAAGAAAAATTGAAATCCTTATTTCTGTCATTTCATGTAAATAGCTATTGGCTAGAAAACATTCAGAAACCTTGACTTTAATCCAAATGGCAACTTGACTAGGAAATGGTCAACACTGTTGAATTTGACAAACAAGTAGTGTAGAAGGAGAAAAAAAACTATGAGAAATTTATGGGTAAAGCTGCTATTTAATGAGAAAAAGAACTGTTCTACTATCTCAAAGAGAATAAGTGATAAAAAGGAGAAGAGGGTGCTTGAATTAGAATTCTGAATTCCTGGCAAACACAGGCTTTCTCTTCTCAGCCACAGAAAGGTTTATCCATCTCTGGGTAGAACTATGAAACAGTGAACAATTATCTCTAGCTTAAACACAAACTTCACATGGATGATATAAAATGTTTTGTAGTATCTTCTCCTATCCTTGCAAAACCCAGGTAAGGTAATATCATGGTAACTATTTTGCTAAACCCAGGCCCAGGTTCACACTGTGTTTAGGAGGCAGAACTGAGATTTGACCCAGCTGTCTCTGGCTCTAAAATGCTTGCCCTTTTCTAGCGTAGCACACAGCTCCCACTTCCATTGTCAGCAAATCATCCTCTTCCTCCTGAGCGTCTCCTCCACCTGACGCCTGTGCCCCGCCAGATTCTCACCATGAACTAACTGTCAATATTTCCAGAAGGCTTTTCATTTCCCTCTCTCCAGGGGATCTTCCCAACCCAGAGATCGAACCCGGGTCTCCCGCATTGCAGGTAGATGCTTTAACCTCTGAGCCACCAGGGAAGCCTCTAAAAGGGTATAGAACAGAAAAACATGCTGGTACAAGCTAGTTCCTATCCTTGCAAAACCCAGGTAAGGTAATATCATGGTAACTATTTTGCTAAACCCAGGCCCAGGTTCACACTGTGTTTGGGAAGCAGAACTGAGATTTGACCCAGCTATCTCTGGCTCTAAAATGCTTGCCCTTTTCTAGCGTAGCACACAGCTCCCACTTCCACTGTCAGCAAATCATCCTCTTCCTCTGAGCGTCTCCTCCACCTGACACCTGTGTCCCGCCAGATTCTCACCATGAACTAACTGTCAATATTCCCAGAAGGCTTTTCATTTCCCTCTAAAAGGGTATAGAACAGAAAAACATGCTGGTACAAGGTAACTCCCCAAATGAAGGCATGATACCTGGAGCTGTTGCAGTCATTTTGTGACCAAGGGGCCACAAATATGAAAATGTGCTGAAGATAATGAAGGAGAAAAAAAGTAACCTGAGTCTTTGAAGGCCCGTCAAGCAGCAGTATCGTTTCCCATAACAATCTCCTTTCAGACTTCTTGTTATGTGTAAAAATGAATCCCTGTTGTATTAAACGACTATCACTGAGTTTTCTGTTATCTTCAGCTGAGAGCTTTCCTGTTTGATACATCAGTGTGAGCAGAAAGCTAACTAACTAGGTATTAGGTAACCAGTGATGCATTGAGTAGACAAGGAAGAATGTCATCTCTTGTCCTTCCCACTTCCTATACATTATCCAGACGCCATTTTGAGGAGAGACAAATCTGGTGCATTCTGAGACTTTTCTCTTTCCCCGTGTGGAAGCTTTTCGTTTCCCATAACAATCTCCTTTCAGACTTCTTGTTATGTGTAAAAATGAATCCCTGTTGTATTAAACGACTATCACTGAGTTTTCTGTTATCTTCAGCTGAGAGCTTTCCTGTTTGATACATCAGTGTGAGCAGAAAGCTAACTAACTAGGTATTAGGTAACCAGTGATGCATTGAATAGACAAAGGAAGAATATTATCTCTTGTCCTTCCCACTTCCTATACGTTATCCAGATGCCATTTTGAGGAGAGACAAATCTGGTGCGTTTTGAGACTTTTCTCTTTCCCCGTGTGGAAGCTTAGGAAAGGGCCATCTTCCTAGGGCCAAGATAGTGGTCAGCTCCAGGCACTTTCCCTTTCAAACAAAACCTTTTCTCAGGTCAGAGAGGGGAAGTTTCATCCTTAAATAGTCACCCAGATATACCCTGTTTCATTTTTCTTTTAAATATTCAGAGAGGAAAAGCATAGGATCCTTCTACAGAGTTGATCATTCTGAGGGATAACATGAGCTCAAGGGACTATAAACTTGGATACTTCTCTGTCTATAATATTTTCCCACAAGCCCTGTTTCTTTTTCTTTCATTGACATAAAATTGACATACAATATTATGCTACTTTCAGGTATACTACATAATGATTTGGCATTTTGCATGCATTACAAAATGATCACCTCGGTAAGTCTAGTAACCGTCTGTCCCCATCCAAAGTTATTATAGTATTATTGACCACATTCTTATTTATTATATAGCTAGAGCCTTGTGCCTCTTAATCTTCTTCACTAACGTTGCCCAACTCCCAGCCCCTCCCTTCTAAAACCATACCTCTGTCCTCTGTATCTGTATTTTCATTTTGTTTTGTATTGTTTTTCTCAATTCCGTATAAAAGGGAGATAATGCAGCATTTGTCTTACTCTGTCAGACTTAATGTCACTTAGCATAATACCCTCCAGGATCCATTCATGGTATTGTAAATGGCAAGATTACACTTTTGGGGGGGGTGACTGAGTAACGTGCCATTGTGTGTATACACCATGTCTTCTTTATCTACTCATCGATGGACATTCAGGTTGCTTCCACACGTTGGCTGTTGTGAAATAACGCTGCAGTTAACACAGAGGTGCATATATCTTTTTGAATTAGTGCCTTTGTTTTCTTCAGGTAAATATTCAGAAGTGAAAATGCCAAACTGTGTGGTAGTTCTTCTCTTAATTTTCTGAAGAACCTCTGTATTATTTTCTGTAGTTGTTGTTTAGTTGCTAGGTCATATCCAACTCTTTCGTGACCCCCTGGACTGTAGCCCTCCAGGCTCCTCTGTCCATGGGATTTTGCGCGCAAGAATACTGGAGTGGGTTGCCATTTCCTCCTCCAGGGTATCTTCCTGACTCAGGGATCGAACCCACATCTCCTGCATTTTCAGGCAGATTCTTTACCACTGAGCCACCTGGGAAACCCATAGTGGCTACATAAATCTACATTCCCATCAACAGTGTAGCAGGGCTCCCTTCTCTCCACGCCCCCTCCAGCATTTACTGTTTGTGGATTTTTGGATAATAGCCATTCTGACAGGTACCAGGTACTCATTATAGTTTTGATTTGCAATTCTCTAAGAATTAGCTGTGTCGCAGAGATAATTGTATTTCCATTTAAATTTGTCTTCATGTATTTTTTATTTGCTTTTTGATTTCTTCAGTGCTGCATTGGTTATTTAGCAGCATACTATTTAACCTCCATGTGGTATTTTTTGTTTGTTTTCTCTTGTAGTTGATTTCCAGCATAATACGTTATAGTCAGAAATGATGCCTGATATGATTTCAATCTTAAGTCTACAGAGACTTATTTTGCCCAGCATGACATCTATCCTGGAGAGTGTTCCATGTGTACTTGAAAAAGAATGTGTATTCTGATGCTTTTAGATGGAATTTGATTTATATACATTAAATCCATCTGGTCTAATATGCTCTTTAAGCCACTAGTAAGAGTTGACTCATTGGAAAAGACTCTGATGCTGGGAGGGATTGGGGGCAGGAGGAGAAGGGGATGACCGAGGATGAGATGGCTGGATGGCATCACTGACTCAATGGATGTGAGTCTGAGTGAACTCCGAGAGATGGTGATGGACAGGGAGGCCTGGCGTGCTGCGATTCATGGGGTCGCAAAGAGTCGGACACGACTGAGCGACTGAACTGAACTGAACTGAACCATATTCATTTTCTGTCTACAAGTTAGGTGATGCTGAAGCTGCTGGTCTGTAGCCCACACTTTAGCAAGGTCCGGTTCACATGCCTAGAATAGATGAGAATCCTGAAACTCGGGGCAGGCAGGGACTCGCCCATGCCACATGGCTGATTAGTATGAGGGCAGCCCTCTGTCTCACGCTGCAGCAGCTCAGCAAGTAGTGAAAAGATCATAAGACTTGGAGTCAGACTGATCTAGGCTTAATCTTGGCCCTGCTGTTTACTTGTTGCAAAGCCCTGGTAAGATCATTTATGTTTTCTGTGCTCCAGTCTTCTCATTTGTAGAATACTGATAAATAACTCCTAACTTGTAGAAGAGTTGTGATGTGACTGGTATACAAAAAAATGTACAACAGTGTCTGGAACATAGTGATCAAAGCACACAATGTGTCTTCTTTCGTTTTTTTGACCAGGTTATCACTGCTATCAGTGCACATGGCTTTATCTCCATCATCTCTCTCTTGGGGCCTAGGCTGTATTAGCATCCAGTGATATGTAGGGGGGGCATTAACACAGGTTGGCTAATAGATGCCTGATTAAGGCCCAAAACAGAAGATTTATTTATTTATTTATTTGCTGTCTCTTCCCTTGTGGCTCAGCTGGTAAAGAATCTGCCTGCAATGTGGGAGACCTGGGTTCGATTTCTGGGTTGGGAAGATCCCTTGGAGAAGGAAAAGGCTACCCACTCTAGTATTCTGGCCTGGAGAATTCCAAGGACTGTATAGTCCATGGGGTCTCAAAGAGTCAGACATGATTGAGCAACTTTCACTTTCACTTCACTTTGTGAAAGGATTAAGAGGGTAAATATATTCTACTTGTGCATTTTTGGCACTTCTTTGCAACTAAGGTCTTTAAAAGAGCTGCTCATTAGAAAAAACTTAGATAATATCACAAATATTAATGGTAGATATTTTTCATTCCACTTTGGTTAACATAGGAACCTTTTCTTTTCCTAAGTTACAATTTTTTCAGGTTAACTGCTTAACTAAATACTAAGAAAATCTCAAACTCATGGTTTTCAAGGAGATAATAAGAAACAATGACTTGTGAGATGTTTTCTCTGGTGAGAAATTTCCTGTTTCAAATACTGGCAAGCAGAAGGAAGGATATTTTTGCCTTATATGAGGGTTAGATTCAGTCCACCTGGAAGAAGGTAAAGGTGAAAAGAAAAAGAAAAAAATCTGAGGAATTAAACCTGTTAAATTGTGCAGTGTCAATGAAAGAGCTGCTTCAGAAATCTATTTAGAAATCACTGCTCTTGTATTTGAATCATTACTGAGATACCAGCATCACCCACTTCTTATTACTGCAAACATAGCAACAGTTGCCATGCTAGCAAGAGATTCGAAGCACAAACACTGGAGTCAGGAGGGAGCAGGGCGGGGCTGGAGCTGGAGTCAGGGCTGCTGAACAGTGCACAGAGCTGCCTGTGCAGATTTAATTAGGCTGGTTTTTCTCTTTGGCCCTTGTGCTGTGTCCTGTCAGACATTTCAGTAGAGCAGCAGCAGTCTCAGAAGCAGCTTTCTGGGGCCAGGTCTTACTATCGGTTGTGCACAAGCATCACTGCCAAAGGCAGGATCTGTGTGCTTTGATGAAGGCAAGGATGGGTCTGGGCCCTCCCTTTGTTTATGAATGGAGGAAGAACCAGCGTTCCTCTTCATTTCCAGGAATGAAAAACTCAAAACTCTTATCATTAGAAATCAGGCCGTTCATTGTCCCAATATGTCATTTCATCTAATTGAAAACTGAGAAATCTGTCACCATTTATTTAGCAGTTTGCCTCGGGCGAATCTTTACAGGTTCCCTTCCTGTGGCTGGGAATTAGTTAATTAGTATTACAAAACGCTTGAAGAGGGACATGCACTCTGGCTCGCCCTTTGGGTTACGAGGGAACCCATTTTAAGTTGCTAACTAGCACTGCTGAAGGAGAGAAAAGAAAAAGAGATTACAGCATCAGAGTTGCCATGGTGCGAGCTACATCTTTCTCTCTTCAGTGCATGTTGTAACCTACATATATCACTCCCTCGCTCTTTCGTGCAAATCTTTTATGCTTGACAATAATTCAGGTCCTTAAAGCTTATTTTTTTTTAAAAAAAGCTTATATGCCAATTTGACATACGTAGGGCTCTTCTCATATCTTCACTTTTATTAATTTCCTGTTTTTCATCACTTCCTCTTTGGAATAGAATATTTTGTCTGATGTTCTTTCTTTTACATTTTTTATGGAGAAAGGCTATTTCAAACTATGGGTGGTTTAAAGTCAAGGAACTGAAGGGAAGGACTGACATTTTTCACGTGCTCCTAACTTTAAAGCTGAATGCCTCTGGTGAAATCTCTAAGCCTCTTCAGCACAGCAGTCAGAAGGCCGGCGGCCTCACCCGTGCTTTGTCAACTGAATGCTGCTGCTGCTAAGTCAGTTCAGTCGTGTCCGACTCTGTGCGACTCCATAGACGGCAGCCCATTAGGCTCCTCCGTCCCTGGGATTCTCCAGGCGAGAACACTGGAGTGGGTTGCCATTTCCTTCTCCAATGCATGAAAGTGAAAAGTGAAAGTGAAGTCGCTCAGTCGTGTCCAACTCCTAGCGACCCCTAGGTGGCACTAAAGAGCAAGGCAACTAGAACAGCTACTAACACAACCACTGTAGGTCCACAGAAGCTGAAAGGAGGTTCTTACACTGAGATCTGGCACATTTCAGAACAGACTGTTTCCATTTTTGATCGACGGTAGGGTATCAGCAGCAAGAGATTCAGAGGACACCAGCAATCAATTTAAAGTCTTCCATCTTTCATTTTGTGTGTGTATGTTTTCATCTGGGAATTGTTTTCTTATTTCACTAGTGTTTTCTGAGTGTGGCACCTAGGGCTGTGGTGAAGAGGTTTTCTGTAAATATAAACAGATGGATGTGCTTATTTTTTGACCTTTATGGAAACAGTTTTAACTTCCTGCAAGACCTCTCTGCTTTCTGTAATTTTACCCCCTTATTAGGTGACATTCAGGGACATAATGAGAAGGCATAACAAGTGTGTTCACACCCTCCCATCAACGTGCAAAGCTATATATTTCGTCTCTCAACCCCATACCCCATGACGTTAAGACATTTTCTGCTTTGTTTAATTAGAAAAAAATGTATGGGCAGTTTTGAGCTTAAAAAGAAAGAGATAAAAGGCAACTGACAGGCATCATGGCACGTGCTTAGATTCCAGCTGCTCTCCTTTGGCTTTTATATTGTGCCAGCACAGACCCTTAATGAGCTTGATATCTGACCTTCAGCAAGTGAGTGTCACAAAAATTATACATCCCAGAGGTAAGAAGCATCCTGTGAAAAAACTTGTCTTGTACCTAGATTAGGGAAGCAACTTCTTACTCTAGTCATTATACAATGTGAGCAAGGCTCATAGAATTAAGTCAAGTGAGTTAGGCGACTCTTTCTACAAGCCCAGAAGATGCTGGTGAACTGAGATGCTTTGATATACACTAAGTTCTTTTGTCTAAACAATGTTTAATAAGTAAAATACAGTTCAGAAAGTCAAAGATGTTATATTTTTATTATTTCCTTAAATTTATAAATCTTGAGATTATTGTGTAGAATCAGCTAAAAGATTCTGGGCCTTCATTGTATTTATGAGCGAAAGAGCAGTATTTCTTTTCATTTCTAGGATTGAAAAACTCATGGAAACTCTCATCTCTGAATAGGTTTTTTGTTGTACAAAATGTCAGCTAAAAGATTTTTTTTTTACAGTCAATTCAATTGACTACTGTAATAGAGAATACATATAATGAGAGAAAATGTCTGGTTTTTACAAGGTACTTAATTCAATAAACAAATCATATTGAAGTAGAGTTATCTTCAAAACTGGTCCCTAAATATTTAGAAGGAAGGAGTTTATCTTTTTGTATGTTCTGATTAGTTTTTGCTGCTTCTATAAATGTGGCCAGGGAGTCAGGCTGGCTTCCAGAGACGTGACTAAAGAAGATAGAGGGCAGGGTTAGGCCATGGCCTGCTGGTGAATGAGGCAGCAGATGTGGAATTTGTTTGGTTCAGGTTAGGCATATATCAGTGCAGGCAGCTGATTATAAAGGATTGTTATGAGCAGACATAAGATGAGATAAAGTGGCTATTATCAGAGGTAGTCCGAGTGAGAAGGGAAATTTTTCCTTCAATCAAAGGCTGTATTGGGCATGGACTAAGAATGTGCTATGTTCCATTGAAGCTGGAAGAGCATCTGAGGGAAGTAGTTCAGTACTCTGGATAGCTCCCTGCTGATCATCCTCAAAGTGCAAACCAGAGGTTAGAAGTTTCTGCTTCTTAAACACAGTTCAAACATGCTGGCCAAGCAGAGCCTCAGAGACAGCATGATGTAATGGAAACACTACATTACACTATAGACAGACCCAGGTTCAACTATTAATTACCATTTTCTCACTATACAGTTTCATTCAAATTACCTAAATCATTGGAGGCTCAGTTTGTTTTATCTGGAAAATGGAAACCAGGAGGCCAACTTTATTAAGATAATTCTAAAGATGAAATGGAATAATATTGTGAGACCTGTCATGATCATTCATTAATTCCACAAGTAGGTATTTAGCACCTATCAGACCTTGTTCTAAGTCCTGGAGACACAGCATCAAAAAGGAGAGAAGTTCATGCTCTCATGATGTTTACATGTCAAAATAAAGAGCAAGAATCATCAGAAACAGTAAGCTACATACTTATGTCTAAAAACTTCTTATATAGAAACAAAAGATATTCAGATATATGATAGAATATAAAATAAGAGTGTGTGAAAAAATAGAAGTGTGCAGAAGAAACGGATTTTCAAAGGAGTCTAGTCATATTGAAAAAAGTATACAATTTCTAGGATTGAAGTAAATATTAGAAATGAATTGAATCAGAATTGCAATGAAGAGAGCAGCATGTTAGATCCAGCTACCAAAGGTACTAGATAGATTTGAAGAAGTCACCAGAAAGCAGCACAGAGAAAATAAAGAGTGGAAAATATATTTTTTTTAAAAAAGTGAGAAATGTGGAAAACAGAGTGAGAAGGTCTAAAATACATCTAATTAGAATTCCGTAAAGAGAGAATAAGGAGATGGGGTAAAGACATATAAGAAGTGGTGAATGAGAGTTATTCAGAATTTATACAATATATCAATCTTCATATTCTAGACACCTAATAAGTTCAAAGCAAGATAAATTTAAAAAAATCCATACCTATATACAACATAGTTAAACTGTACAATACCAAAGACAAAAGTTCTAACAGCAATTAGAAAGTCCAGATTAAAAATAAAAAAATGATGATTAAGTTCACAGATGATATTTTAGCAGCGGCAACAACAAAGGTGTGGAAACACATCTTAAAGGTGC
Organism: Cephalophus harveyi; assembly: GCA_006410635.1. Lineage (NCBI taxonomy): Eukaryota > Metazoa > Chordata > Mammalia > Artiodactyla > Bovidae > Cephalophus > Cephalophus harveyi. The sequence continues at coordinate 66,210 of SJYT01079514.1, read as the reverse complement.
AGGGGAAAATTAATTAAACACCTTAAATCCTATATCTGCTAAAATATCTTTCAGGAGAGAGGGAAAACAAAGGTGTTTTCAGATGTTTACTTCTATTAATAAGAGTCATGTTAAAAGAATTGTTAAAGATGTGTTGGAGAAAAAGGAAAATTAGGAAGATGATGTAAAATGTAAGCATAATGAATAGTGAAAGAGTATATATAGGCAAATTTAAATAAACCATAGCTGTGTAAAAACCAAAATAATACATAGACTGTGGAATCAGAAAAACCATGATGAAAATAAAATAATGGACAGAAATAAATAATTCAGGAGGGAATGAATGAGACTAAAATTCTCTAAGATCTCTCTTTTGTTTGAGAGTAGGAAAAATAAATTAACATAAAATTTATTAAATTTAATATGCTTAAGTTTCTAGGATACCCCTTAAGGAATAGAAAACCGCTGTGTCTATGCAAGTAATCCAAAGGAAAACAAGAACAGAATACAGTGAGGAAAAAACCTAGAGAGAATCAATAATATGGTAGCAATGAATTCAAATTATTTCAGCAAAAACAATGAATTAATATGGCAAAAAGTATAAGAACCTCACAGAGAAGATTATAAAACCTAACTAAAAGATATTAAGGAATATCTAAATAAATGCACAAACATCATGTTCAGGGAAACAGAGACTCAATATCATAAAGATGTAATATCTTCCCAAATTGATCTACAGATTTAAAATACTTATAATCAAAAGCTTATGATTTTGAGAAAAATGCAAGCTGATTATAAAATTTATATGGAAGAGAAAAAGTCAAGAATAATCCAGAATAGTCAGGATGGGATGTACTTTATCAGATATCAAGAATTTAATAATGCTATTGTAATTAAAATTGTATATAACTGACACAGGGATAAACAAATATCCCCACGGAAAAGAATAGACAAACTGAAAACAGACCTATCTAAATATAGATCCTTGATATGTGAAAGAACTATTATTACAGGTCACTGGGAAAGAGACAATTATTCTTTTTAATGAATACAGTGAGGAAAAAACCTAGAGAGAATCAATAATATGGTAGCAATGAATTCAAATTATTTCAGCAAAAACAATGAATTAATATGGCAAAAAGTATAAGAACCTCACAGAGAAGATTATAAAACCTAACTAAAAGATATTAAGGAATATCTAAATAAATGCACAAACATCATGTTCAGGGAAACGGAGACTCAATATCATAAAGATGTAATATCTTCCCAAATTGATCTACAGATTTAAAATACTTATAATCAAAAGCTTATGATTTTGAGAAAAATGCAAGCTGATTATAAAATTTATATGGAAGAGAAAAAGTCAAGAATAATCCAGAATAGTCAGGATGGGATGTACTTTATCAGATATCAAGAATTTAATAATGCTATTGTAATTAAACTTGTATATAACTGACACAGGGATAAACAAATGTCCCCACGGAAAAGAATAGACAAACTGAAAACAGACCTATCTAAATATAGATCCTTGATATGTGAAAGAACTATTATTACAGGTCACTGGGAAAGAGACAATTATTCTTTTTAAAAAAGAGAAAAAGAAAGTTCATGGTCATCATTTCACATTTGTTCATCCTGTTTTGTTTTCACCTGAACTATATTTCCATCATCTCTCTCTTCAGTGAAACCTTTCTCAACTACCTCAACTGAAAGCAATCTCCCCTTTTTAAACACAATGGGAATAAAAGTGTTAATCCCTTTTAAAGACCAATTCTTTATTCTGGGGGACTTTCTAAAGCATTGTCGGAAATTCAACACTTACCCTGCCCACTAAACATCAGTAGTACCTCCCTAGTCACTGGGAAAAAAGAAAAATACCAAAACACACAAAAAAATACTTCTCACATTTCCCAAAACTCTAGACTATTTTTTGAGAGGTGATGGGATCATCGTCTAGAACCACTGGAACATCTGATGTTCAGGGAGAGGTAGAACTGGAAACGTGTCTCACTGGTCATTTTGGACTCTGGATTCAGGATGACATGACTTCACTTCATTTTAGAGGCCATGTGGAATTGTTGGTGGTTTTAAAGTAGGGTAGTGATAAAACCGGAGGTCTACAGAAGGAGCAATGTGCTGGCACTGGAAGGTTGAGTAGATTAGGGCCCGGGGAAGCTGGGATGGGAGTGAGAAGATTAGAGACATGCATGACAAAGGAAGCCCAAATTTGGACAAAGGGGCAAACGTTGTGTGTGTGTGTGTGTGAGAGAGAGAGAGAGAGAGAGAGAGAGGGGAAGAGAGAGTGTAGAAAGAGAAAGAGTTGGAGCCATGGGTTGAAATGATTGTAGTGAGCTGGCAGGAGAAGAAATTGGGGATGAAGAAGGGATTGAAAGAAAATGAACATTTAAGGAGCTTGAGGGAAAATTCCAGTACGAAAAAGCATGTAGAAGCAGTGGTGGACTAAAAAGGGGCGCATTTGCCATTCAGTAGTGAGGAGGAGACACCAACCGTGGCTGTTGCTGGATAAACATCTGGCTCCACAGCGGTGAGTGGACATGAGCCCTTCACTGCTTCTTTTTTCCATTCCTCCAAGGTTTCGTGGTGCTATCATTTTATACAATTGCTGCATTCTGGAAAAACTATGTGTAAATTAAAAATTTATACCTTATATTCAACTTTTATAAATTGAATTGCATTCTAAGTGCACTAGGCAAGCTGTCTATTTAAAGGAATCCTCTGATGGACCCTTTTCTAACGTGAAAAATTAATTCCAAATGAATCTGTTTCACAGTTCCAATCTCTGTATCTCTGCTTTTCTTCTCCTGGACAGCTAACTAGGTCATAGCATTCTATTCTCAGAGCCCAGCCCCACACAAACACTAATTGGTTTTCACATCTGAAAGGTTGTGTATCACTTTGTCATTTCTAAATTTACATGATGCAAACCATGTACAAGATGGGAGATTTCATACCCTGTGGGAGGAGCAAGTGCCACATGCTTAGTTTTCCAAATATATCGAGAGGCACAAAATATTTTAAAAGAGGCAGAACTTCAGGAGTGCCTTGCTTAAACTCAGATTTCATCAGTTTGGGGTTTCTTTGGGAATTAATGAATGCCTATTACCCGTGGAGAAAATATCTGACATAGTTTCCCACCTTGATACTTATTTTTATAATGGAAGATAATTAAAAACAAATGTGGAAACAAACAAAAACCAAAACCCCCACCTAATCAAGAATTACAAAACTACAGACTGTAAACTTTATAACCCCAAAATTAAAAAAAAAAAAAAAATGAATGCACCGTTTAAAATATATTGTTGAGAGCTCTGGAACCCAAAATTGGGAATGTACATTAGTCAGCATACAGGTCAAACCTGAGGTGAGGTGAGGTGAAGTCGCTCAGTCGTGTCCGACTCTTTGCGACCCCGTGGACTGTAACCTACTAGGCTTCTCCATCCATGGGATTCTCTAGGCAAGAATACTGGAGTGGATTGCCATTTCCTTCTCCAGGGGATCTTCCCGACCCAGGGATCGAACCCAGGTCTCCCACGTTGGAGGCAGATGCTTTAACCTCTGAGCCACCAGGGAAGCCCAAGGTCAAACCTAGTTGCTACTTAAGAAAAAAATTATGCTGGACTAAAAATCATACCTTGTGTGATTGTAATGAATTAGTTAGGATGTCTCTTAGATCAGAGGTTGATAGAACCTTGCAAGGACTTTGGGAGAGATCGCACAGGCATTCAGGCTTTACTGGTGGCTCAGCAGTGAAGAATCCTCACCTGTAATGCAGGAGCTATAGGAAGTGCAAGTTCGATCCCTGGGTGGGAAAGATCCCCCGGAGGAGGGCATGGCAACCCACTCAAGTGTTCTTGCCTGGAGAACCTCCCATGGACAGAGGAGCCTGGCGGGCTACAGTCCATAGGGTCACAAAGAGTCGGACACAACTGAAGCAGCTATGCACACACACAGGCGCTTGGCCTTCAGAATAGTCTCCTTTGGGAACAGCTGCTGTTTCACCTTGGCTCTCAGGTTCCTCTTTCATTTATCCTATCAGTTGCATCAGAGTGACTGGCAGGTTAGATTGTAGCATTCTCTTCCAGCGTGTTCCTCGTGCTTGGATGTATATTGTACTCCACTGGGAAACTTTAAAAGCTTCTGATGTCTGGGTGACATTGCCATGGATTTTGGTTTAATTGGTCCTGGGCGCTGGTACTTGTCAAAGCTCCCGCAGGTGATTCTAATGTGCAGCCAAAGAGCCACAGAATTCCAGGCTGTTAAATTCATGGCTCTGCTGGATCCTTGGGCTCTTGGACTTTAAGAACCTACTGATCTCTGGTCTCATGTGCTCTGTCTTTCATATACACATGCTGAAAAGACAGGGTTGGGAAGAGTAGTTGAATTCTTTCCCTGACCAACTTCCAGGAGGCACTGGAAGAAGTTCAGCAAATATAAGTATTGGCCAAATACATCAAACGTCTGAAAAGTGACACGTCCACTGCCAGAGAAATTCAGAAAGCATAGGAGCATCCTGGGTGAGAATTCCAATTCTGCTTCCTTAAACTTAGTAAAATTACTTACACTTTCTCAGCCTCAGTTTCCTTATCTATAAAATTGGAATACTTCCTTTCTAAGGTTTACTTAAATGACTATTCAAAGTGTCTAAAATAGTGCTTAGCATGCCATAGAAGTGCATAGTTATAGCTGTTTAAACAGAAAGAATACAGAAGATAATTAAAGCTTATCCACTGACTATGCTCCAAAATAATAATAATAATTAAAAATTATTGAGCCAATTTATTCAATTATTTATCCGTGGAACAAATATTTATTACATACTGACTTCATTCCAATCACACTGCTAGCTACTGCTGCTGCTGCTGCTGCTAAGTCACTTCAGTCGTGTCCGACTCTATGTGACCCCATAGATGGCAGCCCACCAGGCTCCCCCGTCCCTGGGATTCTCCAGGCAAGAACACTGGAGTGGGTTGCCATTTCCTTTTCCAACGCATGAAAGTGAAAAGTGAAAGGGAAGTCGCTCAGTTGTGTCCAACTCTTTGCGATCCCATGGACCGCAGCCTACCAGGCTCCCCTGTCCATGGGATTTTCCAGGCAAGAGTACTGGAGTGGGGTGCCATTGCCTTCTCCCTGCTAGCTACTAGGGACACAGATATGAATCAAGCAGACATGATTCCTATCTTGGTACATCTTACAACTCAGCTAAGTGCTTTATTTCTGGAGGTGATTTCAAGCAGTCCAAAGACTGAGCTTTCTAGAGGGATGGTATGACTACAAACTGACCTTCCCACACCCTCACAGCAAATATTCAGAGTGTACTAGGCCATAAAGAAATTTGTACCAAACAGACAAGCACTTTATCAGGGTTCCATAACTGTCTTGAAGGGCCAGGGAGGTATAAAAACCCTTATGAGAATATCAAAGGGAGCATCTCAGAACACCTGATGATTTGTGCCCACTCTGGGCAGTTTTAGGAGTAGTGGTGTACCTGCTGGTACCTTCTGGCTTCTCCTAGAGAAGCTGTGTTCCCTCCACCCCCAGCTCACCCAGTTGGGTGTGCTGCTGTGTCTCCCTTCCACACAGTCATCTATGTGTTGTAAGTTGTCACTTTCCTACATTATGGGAACTTGCATCTTTTGTTTGGGTCTGTTAGCATTTTTCAACCAATCACTTTCTCTTTTGACAACACTGCCTCTCCCAATTACAATCCTAACAGCTGGTATTATTATCTGTGTATTACATATAAGGGGCTTCCCAGGTTGCTCTGTGCTAAAGAATCTGTCTGTCAAGCAAGAGACAGGGTTTGATCCCTGGGTTGGGAAGATCCTCTGGAGAAAGAAGCGCAACTCACTCCAGTATTCTTGCCTGGAGAATCCCATAGACAGAGAAGCCTGTGGGCTACAGTGCAAGGGGTCACAAAGAGTCGGACAGGACTTCATGACTAAACTGCCACTCACCATTAGGTGTAAGACTTAGGTAACTTGCCCAAGGTCACTTAACTGAGTTGTTAAGAGGCAAAGCCAAGATCTGAACCTCAGATCTGTCTGTCACAAGAGCTCATTGTTTTAACCTCTGCCTCACTGGACAAATATCAGGTGAGTATGCTTTAGAAATACCAAAATATGGCTCTTCAGAGAATTAATTTTAAAACCACAAGTAAAGAAAAAGGAGAGCAGATGGAACTAGAAGATGATGCTGGGACTCAACCTAATCTAATATTGACCTCTGAGCTCCTTGTGAAATGATGTGAGACTGGAATCCAATAAAGAATTGTGTCCAGTTTGCCTTGTTATCAATCAGACCTCCTGATACTTAATTTCATGACATTCCATAGATTAAAGTCTAAATGATTAAGGTTCCCACCTCTTCAGAGCTGTAGCTGCAACCCTTTTGTCAAACCAGGAATGTAATAACTATGGCTAAAAAGGCAATAGTAGCAATTTGTAGAGGGTACAAGACCCTTGCTAAAACTAGATAATCTTTCTCCACCTTCAGGATAAAAATTTTGACAGAATGTGTGGATGTGCATATGTGTGTGTAAGTGCACGTGTGTAATGGCTTATGTGCAAATGCTCTTGGGTGCATGTAGACAGACAGAGATTTTAAACTAGCCTTTTCTGATTCTCCATAGGTTGCAGTATATACTTTGAAAGGTATCTATCCAGCTCACTGTAACTGCTTTTATTGGTCCCTATCCCAATCAGGTCATTGTTAGCCATGTTTACAGAATGAAATATGACCCCCATCTCCATTCCAACCACATTTGTTTAGACTAGAGGTGGTCATATGACCCAAAGGGACCAATCATATTTTCTCTCATGGCTGTCTGTACTCATCATTCTGTTTTTTGTGTTTATACCCTTTGCCATATGACTTTGTAGGACCTCCCACTAGAGGTGAGTATATTTTCTCTCCCTATCAATGTCAGACTCAGCCCTGTGACTTGCCCAAGGAATGCCAGAGGATACAGGAGACTGTCTAGTGGGGACTGGGGCATGTAAATGGCAGTTTGTTGTGGAAGAAGGCTGAACTCATCTTTCTGTTTTTCTGACTTGCCCTTTTGCTTAAACTTATTTGTGGCTTTTTTCTTTCTTTGAGGTGAATTTTACATAACATAGAATTAGGCACTTTAAAGTGAACAAGTCAGGGGCATTTAGTACATTCACAATATTTTGCAACCACCACCTCTATCTAATTCCAAAATATTTTGATCGTACCCAAATAGAACCCTGTATCCAAGAAGCAGTGTTTCCTGATTTTCCCTTTCTCTACCCAGATCCTGGCAACCACCAGTCTTTTCGTTTTTATGGATTTACCTATTGCTCTTGACTTAATTGTGTCTCCCTCCCTCCAGTTTCATATGTTGGAGCCCTAATGCCTCATGTAACTGTATTTGAAATAGGACCTTTACAGAGGTGAATAGGATGAAATGAAGTCAAAAGAATGAAGCCTTGATCTGACAGAATTGATGCCCTTATAAAAAGATAAAAAGACTCCAGAGTTCTCTCTGCCACGTGAGGGTGAGGTGAGGAGGTGACCATCTGTAAGCTAGGAAAATGGCCAACTCTAAGTCCCATTGGAACCCAACCATGCTGGTACCCTTGTCTTAGATTTCTAGCCTCCATGGTAAGAAAATAAATTTCTGCTGTTTAAACCATCCAATCTATGGTATCTTGCTATAGCCTCCTAAATACACTTTACTCTGGATATTCATATAAATACAGTCATACAATATAGGATTTTTGTCCCTTTCCTTTATTTAGCATGTTTCAGAGTTCCTCCATGCTGCAGTATGCATCACTACATCATTCTTGTTAAGACTGAGTAATGTTCTAGTGTGTGGATACCACTTTTTTTAATCTATTCTTCTGTTGAAGGATATTTGTGTTAGTTTTTTTTTTTTTTTCTTCCCCCACCTTTTGGCTATTGTGAATAGTGCTGCTATAAACATTTGAGTACAGGTATTTGTTTGAGTATTTGTTTTCAATTCTTTTGGGAATATATCTAAGGGTGGATTTGCTGGGTCATATGGTAATTCTCAGAACAGTGAAATTTTGGTGCTCAGATTTTCAGAGCTATTTCCTGATTCCCACACAGAAATTCTTCCTTGAATTTCATAAGAAACTCTCAGAATATTTTCAACAAATTCCTTGTGCTGCTGTGGCTAGACAATTCTTGCTTTGGCAATGAATTAAAGCTTAGAGAACCTAAACTAATAGACAACAAAATTTCTACATTCTGGTTAAAATATTAGAAGAAAACAGGCTCAAAACTCCCCTTTTAAAGTCTGCCACAGGGGTGGTAAATCCCCTGCAGATATTAATCAAGTCAAGTGACTATGTTGGGAAGACCCTGGAATCTGACTTGACTGTGTAACTGTTGCTTAGATTACCACATACCTTTGCGACCAGGCAGCATAGGACCTTGCATTGAGAGCATATTCCAGTTCAAAACGACTTCGTAGAGCTGCCACATGGCTCCGGCCAGGCCCTCCGCGGTTCACCAGACAATCAGAAGAAGAGGAAGGTGAGAGAGACCCGCTGCTGTTACTTGAAGCAGGAGACATCAGCTGAATGAAGGAGGGGCCATTTCAATCATTTAATAAATCCAACAGGCTTAAAGGCATAGTATTATAAAATGTAGATTTATTTTAGCTTTCTATTCTAGGATTTTTCATATTTTAATTTCTATTCAGCTCAGCTTGCTTCAGGCCTTTCCTTTCAGCTTCTGAGGCAACACTTGACTAGCTTAATTTACTTTTTTTGGCCCAGTTATATGCGGAGAACTGACCCATAAAACTTATGCTTTTCTTTCTCAAAACACAGTAGGCTCAAGTCAGATTCATAAAACAGATAGAAGATCATTATTTAATGGTTAAAAGATTCTCTACATTTTCTCTATAGTGATAAGATTCGTGGCAGAGTTCCTTAAAATTGGAACTTATGATTACTCCCTTTCTATATGAAATGATACCCTTTACATGAACTGAATTTACATACTTTTCCAAGGATACATCCATTTCATAAAATGAAGGATGCTTTAATGTCCAGCAAGGATGAGGACTAAATAGAGTTACTTTAGAGAATTTTTTAAAATAATTAAACATAACTAAGTGAACCATGAACTTTCAGATGTTCAAGGTGGTTTTAGAAAAGGCAGAGGAACCAGAAGTCAAATTGCCAACATCCGCTAGATCATGGAAAGAGCAAGAGAGTTTCAGAAAAACATCTATTTCTGCTTTATTGACTATGCCAAAGCCTTTGACTGTGTGGATCACAATAAACTATGGAAAATTCTGAAAGAGATGGGAATACCAGACCACCTGACCTGCCTCTTGAGAAACCTGTATGCAGGTCAGGAAGCAACAGTTAGAACTGGACATGGAACAACAGACTGGTTCCAAATAGGAAAAGGAGTACGTCAAGGCTGTATACTGTCAACCTGCTTATTTAACTTATATGCAGAGTACATCATGAGAAATGCTGGGCTGGAAGAAGCACAAGCTGGAATCAAGATTGTTGAGAGAAATATCAATCACCTCAGATATGCAGATGACACCACCCTTATGGCAGAAAGTGAAGAGGAACTAAAAAGCCTCTTGATGAAAGTGAAAGTGGAGAGTGAAAAAGTTGGCCTAAAGCTCAACATTCAGAAAACTCAGATCATGGCATCTGGTCCCATCACTTCACGGGAAATAGATGGGGAAACAGTGGAAACAGTGTCAGACTTTATTTTGGGGGGCTCCAAAATCACTGCAGATGGTGATTGCAGCCATGAAATTAAAAGATGCTTACTCCTTGGAAGGAAAGTTATGACCGACCTAGATAGCACATTAAAAAGCAGAGATATTACTTTGAAAACAAAGGTCCGTCTAGTCAAGGCTATGGTTTCTCCTGTGGTCATATATGGATGTGAGAGTGGTACTGTGAAGAAAGCTGAGTGCTGAAGAATTGATGCTTTTGAACTGTGGTGTTGGAGAAGACTCTTGAGAATCCCTTGGACTGCAAGGAGATCCAACCAGTCCATCCTAAAGGAGATCAGCCCTGGGTGTTCATTGTAAGGACTGATGCTGAGGCTGAAACTCCAGTACTTTGGCCACCTCATGTGAAGAGTTGGCTCATTGGAAAAGACCCTGATGCTGGCAGGGATTAGGGGCAGGAGGAGAAGCGGACAACAGAGGATGAGATGGCTGGATGGCATCACCGACTCGATGCACGTGAGTTTGAGTGAACTCCGGGAGTTGGTGTGAACTCCAGGAGCTGGTGATGGACAGGGAGACCTGGCGTGCTGCGATTCATGGAGTCACAAACAGTCGGACACGACTGAGCAACTGAACTGAACTGAACTGAAGTACAGTTAGAAAATAGAAGAGTGTGAGGGAAGAAAATGAGAAAGAGAAAACAAAAAATAAGATAATAGTTTTCTTGGATTTTTTTATAAGCTTGCTGTTTATGCACTCTGTGGTTGTGATTTAGTCGCGAAGTCATGGCCAATTCTTGCAACCCCTTGGACTGTAGCCCACCAGGCTCCTCAGTTCATGAGATTTTCCAGGCAAGAATACTGGAGTGGGTTGCCATTTCCTTCTCTAGGGGATCTTCCTGATCTAGGGATTGAACCCAGGTCTCCTGCACTGCTGCAGATCCTTTACCAACAGTGCTATCAGAGAAGAACATTAATTCTTTGATATAATAATTTCATGAGACAGTAGACTTTTATTTAAAAAATAATATATGTAAATTTTAGGCTTTTCATGGGCTTCCCTGGTGGCTCAGAGGTTAAAGTGTCTGCCTCCAATGTGGGAGACCCGGGTTCGATCCCTGGGTCGGGAAGATCCCCTGGAGAAGGAAATGGCAATCCACTCCAGTGTTCTTGCCTGGAGAATCCCATGGACGGAGAAGCCTAGTAGGTTACAGTCCATGGGGTCGCAAAGAGTCGGACACGACTGAGCGACTTCACCTTCACCTTCACCTTCAGGCTTTTCAAGTAGACAAGACATTTCTCAGTAAAGAATCATGCAATGTTGAAATGAACTTTCAGACTTTCCAATGATTCAATCTCATCCTTTTCATCCTTACACAGTCTGATGGGGAACCTACTACATCCAGATCCATTCATTTATCTTAGGATGGCTCTGACCTTTGGAAAGTTTCTTCCTCATAATTAACCACATCTACTACTGGACTTCATTTCCATCTGTTGGCCCACAGAGAACTAGGCCAATCCCTTTCCTATATGATAGTTCTTCAGATGTTAATAAACAGCTGTTGACTCATCCTAATTTTGCCTTCTCCAGGATAAGCACCCTTGATTCCTCTAACTGGTTGTCGATCCATTCACCATTCTGATTTCTATTCCTTAAAATCTGTGTTTCAGTTTTAATAATCCCTTTTTAAGAATATGTGCTCAGTGACTCAGCTATGTCCACCTCTTTGTGACACCATGGATTGTAGCCTGCCAGGCTCCTCCGTCCATGGCATTATCCCAGCAAGAATACTGGAGTGGGTTGCCATTTCCTCCTCCATTATAAGGATATATGTTGGGTACTATTTTGTTTGGTCATCTCAGAAGAGAGAGGAATGATCATATTCTTTATCAAGACTATGGTTTTTCCAGTAGTCATGTATGGATGTGAGAGTTAGACTGTGAAGAAGGCTGAGCATCGAAGAATTGATGCTTTTGAACTGTGGTGTTGGAGAAGACTCTTGAGAGTCCCTTGGACTGCAAGGAGATCCAACCAGTCCATTCTGAAGGAGATCAGCCCTGGGATTTCTTTGGAAGGAATGATGCTAAAGCTGAAACTCCAGTACTTTGGCCACCTCATGAGAAGAGTTGACTCATTGGAAAAGACTGTGATGCTGGGAGGGATTGGGGGCAGGAGGAGAAGGGGACAACAGAGCATGAGATGGCTAGATGGCATCACTCACTCGATGGACATGAGTCTGAGTGAACTCCGGGAGTTGGTGATGGACAGGGAGCCCTGGCATGCTGCGATTCATGGGGTCGCAAACAGTCAGACACGACTGAGCGACTGAACTGAACTGAAGGCAGATATTTCATATTCTAACTCCCCCAAGGTTTGTTATCCACCAGTCTTCATGGTGCTCCCAAACCGTTATCTCCATTGTTTGATTCTTCTACTATTGTTTCCTTGACTCTAGTGCATGATGATATATTTATTCCTGTTAAACTTATTCTTGTTAGGTATGTCCTACTACTTTATCTTCCAAAATACTCTATAATCCTGCTTTCAAATATTTGTTCCATCTCAACTTTATTATATCTGCAACTGTGATGAGCAGAGAGACTTCATGACCAAGATCTAAACCACTGACCAAAAAAGTCGAAAAGTAGAGAGAATGGAGCCTTACGGAACTCCACAAGTTAAATCCCTTAAAGATGATCCTAGTCCATTATTTAGTGCAACCCATTCCAGCAACTTCTCTTTGCATATAGCCTGTAGTTACTCATCTTCTCTACTAGGGGAGACTGTGCTAAGAGGCTTGGTCAGTTTAGTACATCTTACCATTATCTCTGTTTCTGGAATTCACTCTCTAATCTAACTGGATATATCCCATGCTTGGCACAACCTTGCTCTGTGCTTCTCAACATCCCAGGCCTCTGGTAGATGCTCTCGTTCGTAGGGGCTACTGTAGCCCTACCAAATATGCCTTTACTTCTCTCTTTTGTATGTTTCAGGATTGAAGAGAAGGGAAAGGAAGCTTTATGTCTAAGACCAAAGTTTCATTCCATAGGAAAAACTTCCTCTCTATAAATCCCAGTAAAGAGTCATGAGATAGAGCCACTCCCTGCAGGCTGTTGCAGACCTGGGACACTTCTACAAAAGATTGCATTCCAATCACTCTTGGCTAAAATTTTAAAAAAAGAAAACTTTTGTTGGATGGTTTCACTCTGGGATTTAGTTGTGCAATCTCAGCTTGATGCTGTCTTTCTTCATTTTTGCCCCTACCCTTCATATACTCATTTATACATGAGCCTGTATGTGTAATGTCCATCTTCCTCTCTTGTAGCACTTACCTGCATTGGGGAATATATTATTATTTTTGAATTAGTGCTCATGTTCCAGTTCCCTTGCCTATTTTCAAATGCTATCTCCTGAACAGGTGTATAGAAGATTAAGGCAATTATAGAGAAAATTAAAGCAAACAGCTCCTTAATATTAAGGAAAGAAATTTCCATTAGCCTCATTACCAACACATATCATTTTATGCAACATATGTGTGGTACACAAGCAATGCCTCCCAATTAACTTACGTGCTAATTTTAGTAACAATTTTTTTCTGTTCTTATTGAACATAAATGGACAATGGCTTAGTGTTTTAGCTTACATTTCATTGTATGTAAGAATTTTTGTATAGAAAAATTGATTTAAATCATCTTCTAACATATTTGTTATATTTTAAAATTTTTACTTATCAATTTTTTAAATTATGCATACCCATGTGCATTTGCTTGCCTGATCATTTCTTGGAAGAGCCCAAATTCAGTCTGAATTTGCCTTTGTCCCTATAGATGCAGTTATTAGAACTTAAGTGACAGGGTAAAAATATGAATGGAGTTATGGACACTCACACTTATATTATTTCCATAAGTACCAGCAACATCCATTCCCCAAGAATTCTGTGTATCCAAGCCTTTTTAATGGACATATTTCAGAAGGTAAATTTCTTACCTCGATGTTGCAGAGACACTCTTCTAACTTGGTAACAACTTCAGAAAATTCAGGTCTTCCCTGTAAATAAAGAAAAGACTTTTATTCCCCCAAAGAATAAAAGGGAGGCAGCTCTCTTTGGCTTTTAAAATTTAGTATTTGCATATATAAAGAATGAGATTAACCATCAAGTATATTTTTATTTAAAATACAGTTGTATTGAAGTGTTAATTGAATGTTCATTTGCTGTTCTGGGAGGAATGTTGAGTCTCCCTCTGATAAGAGTTTTAAGTCAGCATTTGCAACTACATTCAGATAATGAAATAGTGGAAAAGCTTTAATTAGCTTTGCATGCTTTTAAATGGCAGGTTTTCCTCTTCAAAATGAAAGAATAAAAGTGAATACTAAAAACTATTAACTATCTCTGTGCCTTATAATACACTGTACAATGTGTCTGTAAGGAAAGGACTGCTACAGCTAATTTTATAATTAGGTTCACTTTTGAAAATAGCACCTCAGATTCAAAACTATGATCAATAGCAACCCCATGACTATGCCCTACTTTAGAGGTTAAGATAAGCTTTTTATCTTCAAAAACTGTCATTAAAGGTATTGTCTACTATGAATCTTCCTGTCAGATGAGTTTGGTTAAATAAACAGTTCTTGTATTCTGATTATATTGTAAGCTTTGTTCTAGTTGCTAGGGATATATAAGCGAGTATAGATCTGGGGAAAAAATTCTTGGGATTTTAGAAAACGTCGGTCTCTTTTGAAGAAATTATATGCCTCCTTTTGTCAGGTCCTAAGGACTACATAACCTATCATTTCTCCCTTTATGAAACTTTCACTGCCAGGAGGTGGATAGCCCAATTTAACATTCAGGTGCTGTAACCAACTAATTTAGATTCTTAGTAGAACAATTTCTCCCTTAATATCTAGCCCTCCCCTGAGGACGCTGCGTCCCCCAGAGCTCTCTAGGAGGAAGCTGTTTTCTCTTACATGCTCCTGTACCTCCAGGAGTGTGCGGTGATAGTGGGGGTAAGCAGGGGTCTGTGTCTTTCCCACGGACTTTGCAAATTCCGAATGGTTTCTCCTTGAAAACCCACCAGTTTGTCAAGCTTTTCCACAGAGCTGCTCTCTTTTGGTCAAAGACTTTCCACAGAGCTGCTCTCCTTTGGTCAAAGATCACTGCCCTGTTCTCTAGCACTCTGTGTCTTTCCCACAGACTTTGCAAATTCCGAATGGTTTCTCCTTGAAAACCCACCAGTTTGTCAAGCTTTTCCACAGAGCTGCTCTCTTTTGGTCAAAGACTTTCCACAGAGCTGCTCTCCTTTGGTCAAAGATCACTGTCCTGTTCTCTAGCACGACTCTCAGTGTTTTTATTATCCAAGCAGATAATCACAAAGGTGACCCCTGACTTCCGGGTTCCTTCGTCTTCTCTTCTTCGCTGATCCTATCCTCTACTTTGCCTTAGTTAATCAGCTCGCTGGTCATTCATACCCTAGACTCTATTACTAGCAATGCTTGCAACTTCTCCGCGCTATTCCACCTCACACTTTCCATCAGATCACTCCCAGGGCTCTGTCTCCTTCCTATCTAGCTCACTTCTTCCAGAACCCTGACTCCAACAAATCTGACCACATAAACCATCTCACCACTTAAGAAAACCCTGCTTTTATTGTGATGATTTTCGAATATACCCTAAAGCAGAGGAAAACAGTGCAATAAACCAACACCCATGTATATATATATACACAATACATATATATATACATACGTATACATATATGTATACATATATACATATACATATATATATTGTGTATGTGTGTGTGTATTACTCAGCTTTAAAAGCCTTATTCTTGCCAATATTGCTCTATCTTCTATCTATCATCTAATCTGTCTCCCCTACTTTCTGTTCCTGTTACCATCTTTTCACTGTCACAGGGTCACCGCATTTCCTCCCTGATTTAGCTTGGATTTCATTGGCAATCATAACCACTCCCTTCCACACAGCCTCAACTCCCTTGCCCTATTGGGTAATTGTACACAACTGGAAAAATCCTAGTCTTGATTAAATCATCCTGACAGGTCTTATTTCAAAATTATGATGCTCTAATCTAAAGTGGACCTTAATACTGCTCAGAGAGCCTATTTCATATTCCTGGCTCATTCTTTTTCACACTCTAGGTGGCTATTTTGCACCTTCTCCTCTTTCCTCAAAACTATAGCTCCTACTACTATTTCAACCACCTACCCATGTCTAAACTCACATAATCTGCCTTCACTTCCTTTTTTATAGATGAACTTTGCCCGATTCTATCTGAGGGCAGTTCCTTCAATGTGTGCTAGATCTCATCCCTGCTAATCTACTCAAGGACATTGCTCTAAGGACAATTCTTCCTTCCGTTTTTTTGCATCACTTCACAGGTGGCTCAGTGGTAAAAAGAATCTGCCTACCAATGCAGGAGACACAGGAGATAAAAGTGATCCCTGGGTTGGGAAGATCCTCTGGAGTAGGAAATGGGAACCCCCTCCAGTACTCTTGCCTGAAAAATCCAATTGTTAGCGGAGCCTGGCAGGTTACAGTCCATGGGGCTGCACAGAGTTGGAAACAACTGAGCACACATAAAGTTGTCTAACAAATCATCAAAAATGCCACGATTTAAAATAATGCCAATTTATTAGCTCACAGTTTCTGTGGGTCAGAGTTTAGTACAGGTTAGCTGGGTCCTTTGCTCGGGGCCTCAACAGATTAAAGTTATGGCATCAGTGCACTCCGTGAATATCATCTGAGTCTCTTCCCAGCTTGCTGGTACAGGAAGAACTCATTTCCTTGTGGTTGTATGACTCAGGTCCTTATTTTCTTGGCAACTGTTGTTTAGCAGTGACTGTCAGCTTCCAGAGGATGCCCAGAGCTCCCTGCCACACAGCCCCTATAAGCAGTTCACAACATATCCATTTGCTTTCTTTCTGACAAGCAAAGACATGACTCTAAACTTCGCCCCCTATAACCAACTGAAGAAAAAATTCTTTGCTTTTAAAGGCGAGTATGAGTTTGAGTTTGAGTGAACTCCTGGAGATGGTGATGGACAGGGAGGCCTGGCGTGCTATGGTTCATGGGGTTGCAAAGAGTTGGACACGACTGAGCGACTGAACTGAACTGAACTGACTGAAAAGGGTCATTTGAGTAGGGCACACCTACACAGGATAATCTTTGTTTTGCCATATTAGAAAACATAATTATGTGCTGAATTGCTCATCATATGCATAGATTCTACTCACACTCAAATGAAGGGAGTTATTCCTGGCATTTATACCAGGGGGCAGGAATCTTGAGGGGGCAACCTAAAATCCTCTTTATTAAACATTAGCACTAAAAATGAGCATTAGCACTAAAACTGAGGGGGAATCCTGGAAGAAAAGGGTCTGGGAGAGGGAGCCCCATTATTTGGATTTGCAAGTCTCTTCAGTCGTGTCCAACTCTTTGTGACCCCATAGACTGTAGCATTCCGGGCTCCATTTGTCCATGGGATTCTCCAGCCAAGAATACTGGAGTGTGTTGCTATGACCTCCTCCAGGGGATCTTTCCTACCCAGGGATTGAAACCCTGCCTCTTATGTCTCTTGTACTGGCAGGTGGGTTCTTTACCACTATGGCTACCTGGGAAGCCCATTTGTATATAGACTCTGCCTAATTCTCTGGCTGACCTCTGAAACACATATGCACAGGGCAGACTCTAAGCAGTCCAGGGAGGCTAAAAGAAGGGAACTTAGATCTGCTCAGTGCAGAGCATTGTTCTTACTATTTTTTCAGTCTAGAATTATCTAACTCTTATTCTCTGCCTGTGGAAACCCTTTGCCCTCTTTAAGTCCAATTTACAAGATACATCTTTTTTAAAAATATCCAAGGATTTCACAAAATAATTTTTCACTTTCACTTCAGTTCAGTCAATTCAGTTGCTCAATTGTGTCTGACTGTTTGTGACCCCATGGACTGTGGCACTCCAGGTTTCCCTGTCCATAACCAACACCTGGAGCTTACTCAAATTCATATCCTTAGAGTCGGTGGTGCCATCCAACCATCTCATCCTCTGTTGTCCCCTTCTCCTCCTGCCTTCAGTTTTTCCCAGCATCATGGTCTTTTCCAACGAGTCAGTTCTTCACATCAAGAAGACAAAGTATTGGAGATTTAGCTTCAGCATGAGTCCTTCCAATGAATATTCAAGACTGACTTCCTTTAGGATGGACTGGTTGGATCTCCTTGCAGTCCAAGGGACTCTCAAGAGTCTTCTCCAACACCACAGTTCAAAAGCTTCAATTCTTTGGGGCTCAGCTTTCTTTATAGTCCAACTCTCACATCCATACATGACTACTGGAAAAACCATAGCCTTGACTAGATGGACCTTAGATGGCAAAGTAATATCTCTGCTTTTTAACTTGCTGTCTAGGTTGGTCATAGCTTTTCTTCCAAGGAACAAGCACCTTTTAATTTCATGGCTGCAGTCACCATTTGCAGTGATTTTTGAGCCCCCCAAGATAAAGTCTTTCATTGTTTCCACTGTTTCCCCATCTATTTGCCATGAAGGGATGGGATGCCATGATTGTCGTTTTCTGAATGTTGAGCTTTAAGCCAACACTTTCACTCTCCTCATTTTCACTCTCCTCTTTCACTTTCATCAAGAGGCTCTTTAGTTCTTCACTTTCTGCCATAAGGGTGGTGTCACCTGCATATCTGAGGTTACTGATATTTCTCCCGGAAATCTTGATTCCAGCTTGTATTTCATCCAGCCCAGCATTTCTCATGATGTACTCTGCATATAAGTTAAATAAGCAGGGTGACAATATACATCCTTGAGAGTCTGTTGTTCCATGTCCAATTCTAACTGTTGCTTCTTGACCAATACAGATTTCTCAGGAGGCAGCTCAGGTGGTCCAGTGTTCCCTTCTCTTGAAGAATTTTCCACAGTTTGTTGTGACCAACACAGTCAAAGGCCTGAGGTAATCAATAAAGCAGAAATAAATGTTTTTTGGAACTATCTTACCTTTTCGATGATCCAGTGGATGTTGGCAATTTGATCTCTGGTTCCTCTGTCTTTTCTAAAACCAGCTTGAACATCTGGACGTTCACGGTTCATGTACTGTTGAAGCCTGGCTTGGAGAATTTTGAGCATTACTTTGCTAACGTGTGGTAGTTTGAGCATTCTTTGGCATTGCCATTCTTTGGCATTACTTTTCTTTGGGATTGGAGTGAAAACTGACCTTTACTAGTCCTGTGGCCAATGCTGAGCTTTCCAAATTTGCTGGCATATTGAGTGTAGCACTTTCACAGTATCATCTTTTAGGATTTGAAATAGCTCAACTGGAATTTCATCACCTGCACTTGCTTTGTCCCTAGTGATGCTTCCTAAGGCCCACTTGACTTCACATTCCAGGATGTCTGACTCTAAGAGTGAGTGATCACACCACTGTGGTTATCTGGGTCATGAAGATCTTTTTTGTATGGTTCTTCTGTGTATTCTTGCCACCTCTTCTTAATATATTCTGCTTCTGTTAGGTCCTAACAGACAACATTCATGCCCTTGTTTGCATGAATTGTTCCCTTGGTATCTCTAATTTTCTTGAAGACATCTCTTGTCTTTCCCATTCTATTGTTTTCTTCTATTTCTTTGCACTGATCACTGAAGAAGGCGTTCTTATCTCTCCTTGCTGTTCTTTGGAACTCTGCATTCAAATGCATATATCTTTCCACTTAGATTTTTAAAAGTCTTTCTTGTGTTAAAACTGTATATTTACATGTCTATATCACTAGCTGAAACATGATTTGAGGGTAAGCAAAGGTCTGTTTACTCCTGTATACCTAGCATGTTCCACTGCACTTTATTATCATGATGCAATTTAATGTAACAAATTTAAAGTCAACAGAATAGCTTAGTTGACTTTAAATTTGTTACATTAAATTGCATCATGATAATAAAAAGAATTATACAGAATCTGACTACCTCTTATCCTTACCATCATCTTTTGCTAGTATTATTATAATTTTGTTCTAGCTTTTGCTGCTTCTAATCTCTGCCTATTAAAAAAAAAAAATGTGTTCTTAACATGGTAGCCAATCCAAAGCTACCATCATACTCAATAGTGAAATATTGAAAGATTTTCCTTTTAAGATTAGGAATAAGACAAGGATGCCCATTCTCGTCAATATAGTATCAGAAGTTCTAGTCATATCCATTAGTCAAGAAAAAGAAATAAAAGGCATCCTACTTGGAAAGGAGAAAGCAAGTACAACTCACTATATGTGGATGACTTGATGTAGAAAACCCTAGAGACTCCACCAAAAAACTCCTAATAAACAAATGCAGTAAAGTTGCAGGATATAAAAATCAATATATAAAATCTTGTTTTGCCTTTTATGCTATTAACAAGTTATCAGAAAGAGAAATAAACAAAATTATCTCCTTTATAATTACCTCAAAAAGAATGAAATACCTAGGAGTATATTTAACCAAGGAGGTGAAAGACCTGTACACTGAAAACTATACAATACTGAAGAAAGAAATGGAAGACAGAAATAAATGGAAAGATGTTCTATGCTCATGGAGAGGAAGAATTAATAATGTTGAAATATCCATACTACTTAAGGCAATGTGCAGATGCAATGCAATCCCCATTAAAATTACAATGGCATTTTTCACAGAAATAGAGCAAACAATCTTAAAATTGTTAGAAAAGCACAAAAGACTCCGAAAGCCAAAGCAATCTAAAGAACACAGCTGAAGGTATCATGCTCCCTGATATAAAACATTATTACAAAGCTGTCCATTGAGTTGGTAAACAACATGGTAGCCAAAATCATCATTTTAAAAACATACTAGAAATGAAGTAATGCCACTCAGAAAGCTTCCAGTTACTCTCATTTTATATTGATTTAAAAAAAAAGTCCTTGCTTTCCTCTCTAAGCCATGCACAACCTGCCCCTGCTACTTCCTGGACTCCTCTACCTCTTGTATACCAGATCACGCTGACCTCCTGAGAAAAGAGCATACCATGCCTTCAGGGATTTTGCTTTTTTCATTCTTTCCACCTGGACAGACCAGAGCTATCACCTTTTCCAGGTCTTTGTTCAAATGTTCTTTTTTCTTGTCTACCATTATTGTCCTTTATTCCATAGAACTTACCATTAGATGAATTAATACATATTAATACATATTGTATACTTTTTGTCTGTTGTTTACATCCCTTCCTAGCAATACTGGAGTGGGTTGCCATTTCCTTCTCCAGGGCATCTTCCTGACCCAGGGATCGAACCTGCATCTCTTGCATGTCCTACATTGGTAGACAGGTTCTTAACCACTAGAGCTACCTGGGACTCTCCAATGAGGCTAGGGATTTATCACTTATTATTCTATCCCTACTGCCTTGAGGAGTGGCTGGTGAATAAAAGGTATTCATTAAATACTTAAAAGTATGATAGAATTACTAGTTTTAAATTTTATTTTCAAACTATCTTTTTGTATGGGAGAGGATTTTTATTATAATTTCCTTTACTTTTTTATTTTAACTAGTCAGGAAGTGCATTATAAATGAATGGGCTTTTCTTGAACATTAAATCCAAATGATGTACTCTTTCATTGGAGGACTAAAAAAGTATCAAAACAATGGTAAAATATGGTATCACTTCATGGCAAATAGATGGGGAAACAATGGAAACAGTGACAAACTTTATTTTCTTGGGCTTCAGAAATCACTGCAGATGTTGACTGTAGCCATGAAATTAAAAGATGCTTGCTTCTTGGAAGAAAAACTATGACAAACCTAGACAGCATATTGAAAAGCGGAGATATTACTTTACTGACAAAAGTCTGTATTAGTCAAAGCTATGATTTTTCCAGAAGTCTTGTATGGATGTGAGAGTTGGACCACAAAGAACGTTGAGCACTGAAGACTTGATGCTTTCAAACTGTGGTGTTGGAGAAGACTCTTGAGAGTTGTTCGGATGGCAAGGAGATCAAAGCGGTTAATCTTAAAGGAAATCAACCCTGAATATTTGTTTGAAGGACTGATGCTGAAGCTCCAATACTTTGGCCACTTGATGTGAAGAGCTGACTCATTGGAAAAGACCCTGATGCTGGTAAAGATTGAAGGTAGGAGAAGGGGACAACAGAGGACAAGATGGTTGGATGGCATCACCAACTCAATGGAAATTAGTTTGAGCAAGCTCTGGGAGATGGTGAAGGACAGGGAAGCCTGCATGCTGCAGTCCATGGGATCACAGAATCTGACACGACTGAGCAACTGAACAACAACAAATGATACTAGACACTTAACATTTTATCAAACTCATAAAACTCTGTAATGTTTGCATTTATTATTTCTATTTTAACATGTAAAGGAAAAAAATTAGAAAAATAATTTATCTAAGATAGTATAGTCAATAAAGAGGAGAACTGAATTCAAAGGTAAGGTGGAGCTTGTGATCTTAAGGCTCCTTCATTCTCTCTCTCTATTTGTGGCATCTATAGCTATAAAGAATAATTTAGTTGTAATTATGTAAGATTCAATGCCTGAGATTAGCTTCTACATACTAGAAAGAACACTGGATTTAGAATGAAAAGACTTGATGTTAAATACATAATGGCTCTGTGACCTTGGATGGTTTATTAACCATTCTGAGCTTCAGTTTTCTCGGCCTCAAATTGAGTTGACAAATTAAAAGAATTAAATCAGGTGAAGGAGATCAACACTGGGATTTCTTTGGAAGGAATGATGCTAAAGCTGAAACTCCAGTACTTTGGCCATCTCATGCGAAGAGTTGACTCATTGGAAAAGACTTTGATGCTGGGAGGGATTGGGGGCAGGAGAAGAAGGGGACGACAGAGGATGAGATGGCTGGATGGCATCACTGACTCGATGGACGTGAATCTGAGTGAACCCTGGGAGTTGGTGATGGACAGGGAGGCCTGGCGTATGGGGTCGCAAAGAGTCTGCACAACTGAGCGACTGAACTGAACTGAACTGAATGTATTTACAAAATCTCAACAAACTATCAAGTAAATTAATGTTTTAATAATCTGTGCTAATGAGTATGCCTTAGATATGAGTTCTCTGAATTTATGGTCAAATGCTTTAACAGTTCTGTTTGTTTGTTTATTGTGGGGATTAGCAAACACCCCCAACAACGTAAGAGAAGACTCTACATTTGGATATCACAAATTGGCCAACACCAAAATCAGACTGATTATATTCTTTGCAGCCAAAGATGGACTCTATACAGTCAGCAAAAACAAGACCGGGAGCTGAGGGTGGCTCAGAACATGAAATCCTTATTGCCAAATTCAGACTTAAATTGAAGAAAGTAGGGAAAACCACTAGACCATTCAGGTAAAACCTAAATCAAATCCAAAATCCATTATGATTAAACAGTGGAAATGAGAAATAGATTTAAGGGACTAGATCTGATAGATACAGTGTCTGATGAACTATGGATAGAGGTTCATGACATTGTACAGGACACAGGAATCAAGAAAAAGAAATGCAAAAAAGCAAAATGGCTGTCTGAGGAGGGCTTACAAATAGCTGAGAAAAGAAAAGTGAAAAGCAAAGGAGAAAAGGAAAAATAAACCCATTTGAATGCAGAGTTCCAAAGAACAGCAAGGAGAAATAAGAAAGCCTTCCTCAGTGATCAATGTAAAGAAATAGAGGAAAACAATAGAATGGGAAAGGCTAGAGATCTCTACAAGAAAATTAGAGATACCAAGGGAACATTTCATGCAAAGATGGGCTCAATAAAGGACAGAAATTGTAGGGACCCAACAGAAGCAGATAATATTAAGAATATTCTTGCCACAAGAATACACAGAAGAACTGTACAAAAGAGATCTTCATGACCCAGATAATCACGATGGCGTGATCACTCACCTAGAGCCAGACATCCTGGAATGTGAAATCAAGTGGGCCTTAGGAAGCATCACTACGAACAAAGCTAGTGGAGGTGATGGAATTCCAGTAGAGCTATTTCAAACCCTAAAAGAGGATGTTGTGAAAGTGCTACACTCAATATGCCAGCAAATTTGGAAAACCCAGCATTGGCCACAGGACTGGAAAAGGTCAGTTTTGATTCCAGTCCCAAAGAAAGGCAATGCCAAAAAATGTTCAAACTACCACACAATTGAACTCATCTCACATGCTAGTAAAGTAATGCTCAACATTTTCCAAGCCAGGTTTCAACAATACGTGAACCATGAACTTCCAGACATTCAAGCTCATTTTAGAAAAGGCAGAGGAACCAGAGATCAAATTGCCAACATCCACTGGATCATTGAAAAAGCAAGAGAATTCCAGAAAAACATCTATTTCTGCTTTATGGAGTATGCCAAAGTCTTTGACTGTGTGGATCACAACAAACTGTGGAAAATTCTTCAAATGATGGGAATACCAGATGACCTTACCTGTGTCTTGAGAGATCTGTATGCAGGTCAGGAAGCAACAGTTAGAGCTGGACATGAAACAACAGACTGGTTCCAAATAGGAAAAGGACTATGTCAAGGCTGTATATTGTCACCCTGCTTATTTAACTTCATGCAGAGTACATCATGAGAAATGCTGGGCTGGATGAAGTACAAGCTGGAATCAAGATTTCCAGGAGAAATATCACTAACCTCAGATATGCAGATGACACCAAGCTTATGGCAGAAAATGAAGAACAACTAAAGAGCCTTTGATGAAAGTGAAAGTGGAGGGTGAAAAAGTTGGCTTAAAGCTCAACATTCAGAAAACTAAGATCATGGCATCCAGTCCCATCACTTCATGGCAAATAGATGGGGAAACGATGGAAACAGTGGCTGACTTTGTTTTGGGGGCTCCAAAATCACTGCAGATGGTGATTGCAGCCATGAAATTAAAAGACGTTTACTCCTTGGGAGGAAAGTTATGATCAACCTAGAAAGCATATTGAAAAGCAGAGACATTATTTTACCAACAAAGGTCCTTCTAGTCAAGGTTATGGGTTTTTCCAGTAGTCATGTATGGATGTGAGAGTTCGACTATAAAGAAAGTTGAGCACCAAAAAATTGATGTTTTTGAACTGTCATGTTGGAGAAGACTCTTGAGAGTCCCTTAGGTTGCAAGGAGGTTCAGCCAGTCCACCCTAAAGGAGATCAGTCCTGAGTGTTTATTGGAAGGACTGATGCTGAAGCTGAACCTCCAATACTTTGGCCACCTGATGCAAACAGCTGACTCATTTGAAAAGACCCTGATGCTGGGAAAGATTGAGGCCAGGAGGATAAAGGGACGACAGAGGATGAGATGGTTGGATGGCATCATCGACTCAATGGACATGGGTTTGGGTGGACTCCGGGAGTTGGTGAATGACAGGGAGGCCTGGTGTGTTGCGGTTCATCCAGTCACAAAAAGTTGGACACAACTAAGCGACTGAACTGAACTGAACTTTTGCTGGGAAAGATTGAAGGCAGGAGGAGAAAGTTTAGACAGAGGATCATATGGTTGGATGGCATCACCGACTCAGTG
The DNA here is from genome assembly GCA_006410635.1 of Cephalophus harveyi. NCBI lineage: Eukaryota > Metazoa > Chordata > Mammalia > Artiodactyla > Bovidae > Cephalophus > Cephalophus harveyi. Next base: position 41,016 of record SJYT01079514.1, on the reverse strand, counting down.
GACCTGAGTTTGAGTAAGTTCCGCAAGTTGGTGATGGACAGGGAGGCCTGGCGTGCTGTGGTCCATGGGGTTGCAAAGAGTCAGACAAAACTGAGTGACTGAACTGAACTGAATTGAATATGTATTTATTGAAGCACAGTTGATTTACAATATTATATTAGTTTTAAGTGTACAAAATAGTGATAGAAATGCAGATGTAGAGAACAGATAGGTGGGCACAGTGGGGGAAAGGAAGGGTGGGATAAGAGTAGCATTGCTAGATACACACTAACGTGTAAAAGAGATAGCTAGTGGGAACTTGCTGTATAGCACAGGGAGCTCAGCTGAGTGCTCTGTGATGACCTAGGTGGGTGGGATGGGAATGGGAGGCAGTGCCAAGACGGAAGGGATGTATGTATACATATAGATGATTCACCTTATGTACAGAATTGTAAAGCAACTACTTGCGTTCAGTCACTTCAGTCATGTCCAACTCTTTGTGACCCTATGGTCTATAGTCCACCAGGTTCCTCTGTCCATGGGGATCCTCCAGGCAAGAGTACTGGAGTGAGTTTCCATTTCCTTCTCCAGGGGATTTTCCCAACCCAGGGATCGAACCCATGTTTCTTATGTCTCCTGAATTGGCAGGCAGGTTCTTTACCACTAGATCCACCTGGGAAGACCAAGATTATACTCCATTTAAAGTTATTACACAGTACATACACATGATGGAATATTACTCAGCTATTAAAAAAATGCATTTGAATCAGTTCTAATGAGGTGGATGAAACTGGAGTCTATTATACAGAGTGAAGTAAGTCCAAAAGAAAAACACCAATACAACATATTAATGCATATATATGGAATTTAGATAGATGGTAATGATGACCCTATATGCAAGACAGCAAAAGAGACACAGATATAAAGAAGAGACTTTTGGACTCTGTGGGAGAAGGTGAGGGTAGGATGATTTGAGAGAGTAGCATTGAAACATGTATATTACCAGATGTGAAATAGAGGATCAGTCCAAGTTTGATGCGTGAAACAGAACACTCAAAGCTGGTGCACTGGGACAAGCAGAGGGATGGGATGGGGAGGGAGGTGGGAGGGGCTTTCGGGATGAGGGACACATGTACACCTGTGGCTGATTCATGTCAATGTATGGAAAAAACTACCACAAAATTGTAAAGTAATTAGCCTTCAATTAAAATAAATAAATTAATTTACAAATAAAGTTATTACAAGTCATAGCTATATTTCTCTGCACAGTCCAATATATCCTTGTTCCTTATAATGGTTCAGTTTAAATTCTATTCAAATTAAGGATTCTTGCCATTTATCTGGCATCATATGAGAACTCACATTACTCATTAGAAAGGAGAAATCACCAAAATGCCTCCTGAACTGAATGTACTGAAATCCTTGGATAATAAATGCCAACATTATGACATGCATTGCCCTCTACTTTCCTTTCAGGTGGATGGCTCATACTCTTTGCCATCATGCTGTGGCTGGTGGCAGTCTACCCTGCGTCGTGTGTGGTGTGCACCAGAGATGTAACTCTCTGTCACCAGCTAACCTATATAGTAGGTAATAAAACCGATCACTCTAAAAATCAGTGTTCAGTGTACTTGGAAAATTCATTATTATGCTTTTCTTTGTACTGACTGATCTCTGGGCTCAGCCTGAAAGAGGTAAACATTTTTAAAGAGCAAGCCTTCTTTAGTAACTATATATTGATAAAATTATTTTATTTTCCTATTAGTTCCTGGTGGTCTCAACCAAAATTATTTTAAGACCTTTAGAGGTAATTGAGATATCTTGCTATCACAAAAGAATACCACCATTTCAGTCAGTTGCACACTTATTTAATAAATGAAAAAATAGATCACTTTAATTATATTTTGTCCATACTTTGTGCAGATTTGAAACCTACCACAGGGTGAAAGGAATATCAATGAATCAGAAACCTGAACTGCAATTGTTCAGCATTAGTAAGATTAAGTGATGTACCAGCAAAACAGATTATTATCAAAGTGCATCTAATTTTGAAAGTGTAGTCTTTTTTTATTGGTGGTAAATGAGCTGTAGAAATGCTAACAAGATACATTGCCTGTATTCATTACATATTGCTTGCTTAAGTCAACAATTTAATAAGATACCTTATTAACAAATTTGAGGAGAATGTGATTTACATCCTTATAGCCAAGAAGAGATAAACAAGCTATAAACTCTGCCAATCGAAAAATTTCATAAACAAATCTAAGACGGAGTAGAAGAAAATGAGTTCTTTCATTTCTAAAATCCTATGACTCCATGAGAATTAAGAGGAAAATGGCATTGTCCTTCCTGACAGGGAAGAGGCAGTTTCAAGGCTAGTTGGTCGTACACTGTTTCCAGTCTGTGTAGAAAACACTTTAAAAACACTAAATTCCCATCTGCTCAAATAAACTTCACTACATTTTTTTTTTTTTTTTGATCAGAGATAGGTGATGTCTGTAAGAAACAAATATTGCTCATCTACATCACTGCCCCTCTATAGCATCATTCTCATTTACAGAATGCCACATTTGTGAAGTTAGATTTCATAAATACAGAGAAGTAAATGGATGACTTGTGAGTGGAGCCTGTCTGGTCCTAGACAAGAAGTAACTGACAGAAACAATAGCTTGCTCCCTCAGAGTCAGAAATCTCTAGGGGACTGAGGATCCTTAAAAAAAAAAAACTCTCTCAATCCATATCAAAAACAATGATGAAAGGAACAAAATGCTAGCCTGGCCAGAATTAACAGAATTCAAATAATCAGTAATAAATTCTGAAAAACAGCACCCCCCCCAAACAAAACCCCATGACATAGACTTGCTACTGCTACAGAAATGAGAGCAATTCTTCCAAAAGAAGGCGCTGTGGAAATCTTTTGTCTTTTACATTCTTTTTTCCTCTCTTTGTCTCAATGCTATAGTCTGAATTTCATAAGGGAATTATGATTTGCTTCCCCCACGGCTGATTGTTCTAATATCACCTGTAGGCCTCCCAGGGACAATGGACTCTTCCATCCTTATGATGCTGTCTTGGCAGTCAAAACAATTTTAGCATGATAAAGCTGTGTTACAATAACTCTTGATTATAATACATCTTTATTGAGTTAAAATGCTTTGATTTCTAATGACAGAGCAGTGATAGCTCTGGGGTGATTATGGTGAAGGGATTTAACAGTTGGAAGCCCTGAGTACCACCTGTCATCACATGATGGACTTCATTGGGGGGAACAGATATTAGACAGGAGGCCAGGATGGCCCAGACTATAACGAGAACCCCACTGACAGATCCTCAGCTTGTCTGGAGAGAATATAGATCCTTACCAAGTTGCCGACTTTTAGCCTGGAGCTAAAAAGCAGAAACCAGTGCTCCTTCTCACTTCCCCCACCCCAACCCACACCTTTATGTTTGAGAAAAAAGATGACTGGCTTTACAGTATAAATATACATTGCTTGCAGAAAACTGGTTAGGAACGCAGACACAGGCTCAGCTCTTGACTGAACGTCTTGGGCCAGCAGGGCTGGAGTAGGTTGGTACACAGCTTCACAGACAGAAAAGCCTGAGAAGCCACTTTCAAAAAAAAAAAAAAAAAATCCATGATGATAATCCCAAACAATGAATTACATTTGACATCTAAAGGAACAGATGGGTTTAGGTTTCTCAAATAAACATGTCATGGTAACAAAGAATATAAAAATCCATCATTCTGATAAAGAGCTGCCTTCCCCTTAAACTGAGAAATCAGAGGATCATTTTCATTTTGTTTATTGTTCTTACCCAGGTGATAAGATTGCTCAGAGGGTATTGATTATCTCTGCTCTCTGCGGTGCTCCCCTCCCACGTGTGTGTACTTGCTTCTAGTCTGTGCTTTTTTTCCCCACAGCAGCCCCTGTGACCACGAGGGTTTTAATCATCACTGATGGATATCTCTCCACTATAGAGTACAAATCTGTCACTCTTGTTTAATCTCGCCTTGCTCTCTTTGAGCAGAAATGGCATCGAGGATGTTCGGGAAGATGCCTTGCACAGCCTTTCAAAGTTGCGGTCGTTGTTGCTGGGGCACAACCGAATATCCAGCTCTTGGCTCACGGATCACACCTTCAGCAAGCTTCGCAGACCGCAGGTGCTGGCGCTCAGCCACAACGCCCTCCACACCCTGCAAGGGTCTTGGTTCCGAAACACCAGGGGCCTGACCCGGCTCCAGCTGGATGGGAATCAGATCACTAATCTGACGGACAGTTCTTTTTGGAGGCACACGTCTCCACAGTCTCAGGCATCTGGATTTATCTAACAATTTTATTTCCTTTATTGGGAAAAATGCCTTCCAGCCCCTGCCCCAACTATAGGAAGTAGACCTTTCTCGAAATAAGTTGGCCCACATGCCGGATGTTTTTACTCCCCTGAAGCAGTTAATCCTTCTGAGTTTAGATAAGAACCAGTGGAGCTGCACTTGTGATCTCTACCCGCTTGCCAGATTCTTAAGAAACTACATAAAGTCTGCTCGCACGCTCAGAAGTGCCAAGGACCTAAGTTGTCAGCCATCCACCATGGCTGTAGTCACTACAAACACTGTACTAAGGCTGTCTGAGACCAACTGTGATTCCAAGGCTGCCAACCTCACTCTGGTTCTAAAGGACAGAAGTACCCTCTTCCCAGGGCAGGATGTGGCCCTGCTGACTGTCCTTGGCTTTGCAGGTATGACAGGGAGAAGTATACCCATCTCTTCTCTATATTCTTGAAATTCAGTAAATGATGCGTTTCTCCGGCAACTGGGGAGCCTTTTCAGGGCTTGTAGAAGAGAGACATTGTCAGTAGTGTGAGAAGATGCTAGCTGATTTGGCATAGGTTGCAACAATTTCCTGTTGCAAAGAAACTAACACAGAGGGAACGGCCTTGAGCCAGAATTCAAGAGCTCTGTGTACATGTGTGGTTGTGTGCTAAGTCGCTTCAGTCCTGTCTGACTGTTTGCGACCCTGTGGATTATTGCCCACCAGGCTCCTCTGTCCATGGCATTCTCCAGGCAAGAATACTGGAGTGGGTTGCCATTTCCTCCTCCAGGGGATCATCCCAATCCAGAGATCAAACTGGCATCTCTTACTTCTCCTCATTGGCAGGCGGGTTCTTCACCACTAGCGCCACGTGGGAAGTCCCAAGAGCTCTGGTCCTGGTATAACTAGCACTGTGATCTCCAGTACTTTGCTGTTCAGACTTTAGTTTTCTTGTGTGTAATGAAGGAATACCCTATATTTCAGTCATCCATTCACTGATGCATAGTGATACATTCATTAACATATTAGGGGTTTCAAAAAGTCATGAGACCTAGTCTCTTTCTTTAAGACACTCATATCTGTGTGCCTTTCTGTGGCAGTAAGAATCAGTGGGCTTTACCAAGTACCGGGGGAGGCTATAATGACAATCCAGTGTGCCCTGCTTTATAGTGCTTGTATAAGTGATGATTGGGCTTCCCTCCTGGCTCAGTGGTAAAGAATCTACCTGCTAATGCAGGAGATGTAAGTTTGATCCCTGGGTTGGGGAGAGCCCCTGGGGAAGGAAATGGTAACCCACTACAGTATTTTTGCCTGGGAAATCCCATGGACAGAGGAGCCTTGGTGGGCTACAGTCCAAGGGGTCACAAAAGAGTCAGACATGCCTAGGGACTAAACAAAAACAAATAAGCGATGATTAAGGGCATGAACTCCACAGTCAGATCACCCAGGTTGGAAATCTGGTTCTGCTTGTACTTGCTGTGTGACTTGGGCAAGTCATTAAGCTGCTCAGTGCCTTGATTTCCACCTCTTTGGGGATTTTGAATTTTTTAAAGATTTCTGTTTCTCTAACTTGTTCATATACTTGGCCCATTACCACACCCACTCCCAACTGACTAAGGAAAGGATACCATTCAACCCTTTAATTTTTCTATAGTAGTTATAATTTTTTTAAACTATTCATCATTACATCTCATTATATATCATTATGATGTAGTGTAATGTTTTGTTGTCATTAGTCAAAGACCAAATATGCATGAGATTTGTTGAGTTATCTAGATGTTTGTATGCTTTCAGTACATGGTAAGATCCTTTGTACTTGTGGGTACCATGGTGATGAAAAGTGTGTGTGTGTGTGTGTGTGTGTGTGTGTGTGATTTTTAGCTCCTGACACTTATACTTTTAATCAGGATAGATGGAAACCAGTGTCAGGTCTAGACACTGAAACTACCACTAGCAGAAATCAAATTCACTTGAAAGTGAGTTCAAATCCTTTCAGAAAGATAAATTGTTTTAGAAAATGTGTAACCATCTCAGTAATTATATGTGCTAAGAAACAATTTACTACAAAAGGCAAAAACACTAGGGCATCAGAGAGTTTTTCCTTAAATGTGTTTCTTATCATAGAATCCTAGTTCAAGGGGAAAATTAATAGATATTCCAATAAAAATACCAAGAGATGCCTATATAAGCAATATGTTGTCAGGTTCAAATAGATTTGAGCAATGCTGGATTAAAGTGAAATAGGCTTCTTTACCACAGCATTTTTTATATCTTTCATTTTTCTAATAAACATTATGAATCTCTAAGAGGAAGATATACTGTGGAGCATTTCTCAGACTATTTGACCATTAACCTTTTTTTTCCCCACAGAGGAAATTTTCATTGAACTTGTATTTTGTAGGAGGTTGCTTTGGAAATATTACAATAGATACAATTTTTAGTATCTCTTAGGTATTTTTGATATATATTTTTAGAAAAGATTTTGCCAAGTTAACAACTCTGCATTAGTGTAGAGATACATAAAAATTTTGGAAGATTCCAAAGGTCTTATCAAAATGATAGGAAGCTAAACATTGTAAATATTATTATATGCTTGTTAAGTTATAGCATGTGAAATTACCAGAAAAACACACCCTTCATTGATTAACTATTACAGATGCTGTTTTTAAGAGAGATTCATCTTTAAGACAACTCTTAACTTTTGATATCAATTTACTCCTTTTAAGGTGTTATTTCTCCTAAAGCAGAAGTGTGATCAATAATCTATATCTCTATTTTGTGGGAAGAAGACTTAGAACTAAACTTTGGCCTCTGATTTTATTTTCTTCTTTGACTATAGATAAATTGTCACAATTCCAAAGAATATATAAAATCATATCCTGTGAATTTAAACCAATAAGTGGCTAATTGGTACCTAACCTCTTGACCCTTCCTATTCTGTGAACTGGAGGATAAACAAAGAAAGCTTTCATGAAGCTGTAACATTTCCAATACTTCGATGAGATTTTTATCATTACTATTGCATTTTTCTAACTCAGAAGGATTGTTAGAACACTTTTCAAAAAATAGCAACAATGCCCATGGCAATGAAAATTCAGCCATCTTCTTGACAGCAGGTTCAAACTGCCTGCAAGCTTCATTTGCTGCTTTTGCTCTCTGTACTAACAGAAAGTGACCATACCTGAGTGGTAACATGATACAGACATAGCTCTAGCATCAATAGTGGGAGAGTGAGTGGTTCCTTGCTGTTTGGACACAATTACAGAGAAACTTTATCCCATAATCGAATTATATGTACTTTCATTTCAATGGTTGAATCATTTGTTTAATAAAATTGAGGTCTTTTCTTCCTTTAATTATGGTTTAGTAACTGCATCAGTCATACAAAGTATTCTCTTAATAATTGTTTGGACTTTTCCCCCTAATAGCTGAGGCTTCTAGGATCTAATAGAACAATACAAAGCCTACTTTTGTAGCACCAGCAATTATAACCACAATAATACATAACAATGACCACTCACTGAATCTCACTATGTCAAAGAACTGTGTTAAACATGTCACATATACTGTCTCACTTTATCTCTGAGTGGGATTAATTATTCCTGTTTGATAGAAGAGAAACAATAAGGCTTAGAGAGGTTAGAAAATGTGCCCAAGAAAAGTATCAGAACAGAGCTTAGAGTCCTAAGCTTTCTTACTCCGTGTAAGAGATACAGAGATGTTTCTAAAATTTTATTATTTTTATACTTTTGACATTTAAAAATCAAAACTTTTATTTGGAATAGCCCAGACTCTAAGATCTTGCAATTAAAATGTTCTGACCTAACTTCGACTACTACTTAAAAAAAAAAATGTTGTGTTTTTATTAGAGATTTCATTATCTCAATATGTTATAACATTCTCCAAGAGGGTATTGTCATCAAATAAATTAAAATAGGGTGCAAAACATTAAGATCTGGTAAACTACACAAAGGTTAGCAGATTTTTGTTTTGGATTTTTTTTTTTTTTTACCAGAAAGTGCTATTCTATTTGGTTAAACTTCATCTTTAACAGAAAAAATGAAACAACTATGCTTGATACCTTCTCTTTTCTTGAAAGTTTAAAGAGATATCATCACATTTTCACTAAAGTTATCTGCCATAGAGGGAACCAGGCAAAGTGCTATCAAGGAGTTTAGAAAGCTGATAACATCTCACTCACTGCGTTTATCTCCAGAGTCAGGGAACTGAGTTTACAGGGCAAGTGACTTGCCCAAGGTCACACAGCAAGTTATAGATAAAGATGGAAGTAGAACACAGAGCTCCAAACTCAGTCTATACTGACAGCATGTTCTCCTGATTACCGTTCTGGAGATTTGCGAGATTAGAGCACTCAGTGCTTTTCATCATTAGAATTCATAAACAGAATTCTTTCTGTTTACTTAAGAATATTCAGTAAACATTTCTGGAGTGCCTCCTCTCTGCCAGTGTTGTGGTCACTGGAGATACAATGTCAAACAAGACTGAAAAAGTCCATTTCCTCACAGTGCTTAATTCTAACAGGGGAGGACAGACAGTGAACAAGCAAATGAATTAGTGAGCACAAAACTTTTATATTGTTGTAAGTGGTAAGAAAAAGGAATCATTGTGTCAGAGGAAGAGCTGGGTGTAACTGAGACTTTGGTTTGAGCATCTAGGTGGCTGAGGATGCCATTGGTCAAGATGAAAAACTGTGAGGCAGAAATAGGTTAGACTCTATACTCGAGTCTGAGAAATATTGCCCTTTCCTATTATATTTAGATGATAAGCTAGCCTATGAAGAACATGAAATGACAGTACCAGGAATTCTGAGATTAGATGTCAAGGGAGTTCATAGAAGGGGGTGATCTTTGCAAGATGAAAAAAAAAAAAAATCGCAAAACTATCAGAAACCATGAGGTATTGGTTTAGATTTTAAAGGATAAATAAAATTCAAATAAACAAAGATAGGAGAAAGTATTATAAGCAAGAGTAAGAGAATACACAAAGGCTTATAAGGACATTTTAAGACTAATGAATTGGAGTCTGAAGCATAGTGCTTGAATGTGAAAAATAATTAAAAAAATAAGGCTAGGAAGGAAGGTTACAGCCAAATTAGAGTCTTGAATGCCAAGGAGTTTGACCTTTATACTAATAGAAGCCAATGATGTATTCTGAGGTAGGGGATAAATCTTTAGGGATGATTAAAATATGGCAATAGCTTGTAGAATCTCTTTTTCTTTGGGGGAGGAGGTTATTGTATATGAGAATTTCACGGTATATGCTAAACATTGTCTATTTTTATTAACTATGGGATTAAGAAATGGAAGTTTCATTTCCCTTAGGCAGAAAAGAATTTTAATGTAGGAATTATTTTAATTTGAATGAATTTCAGTCCATGAAACAACTTTTTCTGTCAAACACATTCCAGATGGTATTGTTTCTTATAATTTTTAATAGATACAAAGAAAGATCTAAATTGGAAAACAGAACAATGTTGATCAAATAGCCTCCACCTGAACTAATATTTTCCACATGGTGATAGATTGCCCACCCATTTCAATGCCCTCTAAGCCATTAACCTTGGTCCTTGTGGATTTCACATTTGACGATTTATGTTTCTTTCTATGATGTTATCTTTTAATAGTCTCTCCATTTGTCACAGGAGCTGTTGGTCTCACTTGCCTAGGTTTAGTTGTATTTAACTGGAAACTTCAACAAAGCAAAGCAAATGAACACACATCAGAAAACCTTCCTTGCAGAACCTTCAATGAATCCCTGTGTGATCATGAGGCAAGAAATTACCACGCTCAGGGATACTGTAACTGCCACTTAACTCAGGAAAACGAGATAAAGGTCATGTCCATTGTGGGGGCCGGAAAGGAAATGCCACTTTCACAGGAAAGCAGCCATCCAGCAGTACAGGCCTCTGGCTCCACAGCCCTTGACGGATCATTTAGAAACCTGAAAGGCAAGGGCCGTGGGGCAGACAGCACTTTCTTCTGCTTTGGTGGCAGACTGCTGCAGTCAGGACGTTCAGAGCCTTCTGGGAACATGGCAGCTTTTAATGAAAATGGCTTACTTACAAGACTTTGTCCACAGAGAGTTGAAGGGTGGAGGAATCATGAGCCTGGGGAAGGCCAACTTCATACTCTGCCACAGCATGTAACAAGAATGACAGGTGAGTTGTCTTGTTTGAAAAGTCCCATTTGGTTTAAATTTCTTTTGATTTCCTCAGAAGAGTAATGCCATAAAAATCACCATGGCATTAGGTTATTCTTCTCCTAAAGATACTGGACATGCATTTGTGTGTGTATATATGCACATGTGTGTTTACAGTGAGGTGTACATGGATGCTTCCAACCCTCAGGAGCTGAGAGTACATCTTGTACCCCTTGGAAAGTGAATTTCATGACCCAACACCTAAAATTTTTTTTTAAAGAAGGCTTTTCAATAGCAATAGCACTGTTAAGATTTATGGGAGGCTGAGTCTTGGCTTCTGTTCCAACATCCGTCGAGCTCTAATGCCAGTTCTGCAGTAAGCAACCCTCCCAGAGCATGACATGTTAGAAGAATGGGCCTTCTAATGGTAGTGATTCATTTCAGGAATGATGTCAAGACACACACTATGCTTGCTGAGCTGTCAGGGATGATAACTTCCCAGTTCAAGGAAAGTCAGGACTTAATTCATCGTCCCATGTTGGGAGCCAAGCGAATCTGGCCGTGACACTATCCACTGTACATGGGCGATGTCAATATTTAGGTGGAAGCAATGAATTAAATGTCTTCCTTTTTCTCCCTGAATAGTAAGGCAATGCTCTCAGGCTCAGTGATGAAAACTTTGACAGCCGCTCTGTAAAGAGGTTCCTGTCATTTATTTGAATTGGTTTACAAGAAGCAGAGCTTTCTCTCAGAACCTGAATGACAGAGGTGCCGCACCAAGAAATTCTTACCATGGGGATCTGGCCCTAAGGATTTAGGGACAATTGGAAATGAATGAAATTGTATGTTATCTCACATGTGATATAAAGTAGGGTGTGAATTTATGCCACTGCATTCCCTAGACTTCAGATCTTACCAGTTTTGGGGTCATCATGATTTGATTGAAAAGAGAAATGGCCAAGAAAGGAAACATCTGCTGTAGAAACTCGATCCGATTAGTTTTATTTTATAAAAGAATAAGCACTTAACCTTTCCATAAAATCATACCTTAGGCAGATGTTTCATTTTAGCTTTGTCGAGAGCCTTCGCATCTCTGTGGGAAACTCCTATACTGAAGGGAATGTGGTCTCTTAACCATTTAAAACCCAGTCTTTTGTTTCACACAGAGAAAACTGATTTGTCAAATCAACACACTCACTTCAAGAAAGACTTGAAATTCTACATGTCAGGCATTGTACTGCATCCAGAAAAAGAGAAAAACAGTCAAGACCACACCTGCTCTAAAGAAGTCTGTAAGAGGCAATGTCACTCTGATTAGGCCTTCTAAGCCAGAAACACAGAATTATAGTATTTCAGGGGTAGAGGAGACTTTGGAGATGATCTGGTCCAAAAGCTTTTAATATCTATCTTTGAGCCATGGAGCTGTCTTAGAATATGATAAAGGCTAGAAATTCTCTCCCTAGAATAATTTTATAACTGCAAAAGTTCCCTTCTAGTCTAATCTCCTGATATTCAGTGAGTTAATGAATGACTTCTCCAAGGTCATTCTGAATGTTGAAGGCAGATCTTAGATTAGAATTGGATGCAAGATGGGGCTATTTCACCTGTTTCTTTCTATTGCTCCAAGAAATACTTCTTTGGATAAAACAATTTCACATACCAAGAGAAAGAACACTGATAAGATGTAGTTTTAAACTTAATATGCATTGTGGAAGAGGATAGGGTTTAGCATCAGATAGATCTGGGTCAAACTCTGTCCATATCATTTAGCTGACACATGACTGGGGGAGAATATTCAACTTCTCTAAACTTGTTTCTTTCTCTGTAAATGTGATAGGATAATAGGACTTATCCAATGGATCAGGTCTCTTAAATGAAATAATGAATGTATACTATTTTGTACAATGCCGACCTCTTAGTACATGCTTAATTAATGGTGAACTATTACTATTATTTTTGTCATTAACATTATTTAACATGGTTCATTAATATTATATTAATGCGAACCATTTAAAAGTTTTCAATATAGACCAGGCCACAGTCCAAAACATATTCATTTAACAAATATTTAATGAATACACTATTAAGTGAAGTAAAATAGATATGGACTCCACATGAATGGAGCCAGTAATATCATATGTATATCTGTTGCTGCTGAGGTTATCATCTGCTTGAAACCTGTTACTCGGTATTGTATTGCTGCTGCTGCTAAGTCACTTCAGTCGTGTCCGACTCTGTGTGACCCCATAGACGGAAGCCCACCAGGCTCCCCAATCCCTGGGATTCTCCAGGCAAGAACACTGGAGTGGGTTGCCATGTCCTTCTCCAATGCATGAAAGTGAAAAGTGAAAGTGAAGTCGCTCAGTCATGTCCAACCCTCAGCGACCCCATGGACTGCAGCCTTCCAGGCTTCTCCGTCCATGGGATTTTCCAGGCAAGAGTACTGGAGTGGGGTGCCATTGCCTTCTCCGCGGTATTGTATTACGTTCTTCTTAATGATTTAGTTCCAAGTGGTAAATGAGTTAAGAAAAAGTTACTATAGCTATTTGGAAAGAATTAAAACATTATTCATATTTAAAGCTAACTGACAACTAAAGATTTACAACTATGAATATTTTTATTTCTAATTCCACAACTTTTACATCAGCATCAATCACAACCGATTAAAATGTGTCCATAAAGAGTGTCATTGCAAACACACCAAACTGCCAAATGTCCCTTAAGTATTTGGCTAAAATATTAAGGAAATATTTAAGAATTGCCATAATCGGAGGAGTCTTTTTTGTACCTTTCATAAGGTTTCTAAGCATCTGTTTGGTTGGGGTAATAAAACTATGCTCAGTGCTAAATTCCTGCATTTATTGTTCAGCAGATATCAGCAGTGACACATTTAGTAGAAGATATGCAACATCGGCTTCAGCCTTGGCAAGAGAAAGTCTTGAAAAGCATTTAACAAATGAATCATGGCAGCCTCCAGTGGAAAAAGGAGACAATGGCTTACAACCTCACAGGCAGAGACGTTTTATTACAGCCTCATCATCCAAGGCTTGTGAGCCCAAGGAACACTCTGTACAAAGGATCTTGCAAAAACACAGATCAAAATATGATGATCCTTGTAGACTGTTAACACAGAGCAGTCCTCGGTATTTTCAGCCAAACAATTCTCTTATCTGTAAATATGTGCCCTGTGATCAATTTCAAGATTACATGAAAGAAAAGAAGCCAAATTGTAGAAAACGTTCAAAGCCTAAGAAAGAGCAAATCCAAATTAACAGAGCAATAGAAAAATTCCTCATGAGTGAGAACAACATGGAGTTATCAGGGTTATCAACAAAAATCAAGAAAACATATTCCCCTAAGAGGGTTTCCTTCCATCATCCTGATTTAATAGAAAAAAATAGTTTGGGGATGTCATCCAAAACATCAAGCCATTGGAAAGAGCAGAAAACCAACTTGGATCTCAAAAAATGTAGCAACCCTCGTGAGAGAAACAAAGGAGGAAAGGGGCTTACTGATCCACAGATTCTGAAAAAGAAGAGAACCAATCCAGCTGACTTCCAAGGGAAAATTAAAGGACAAAATTTAAGGATAAAATTAAATTTAAGCCCTTTTAGAAAAGTCAGAGTCCATCCAGAAAAATCCTTGCCAGATCTCCCAAAGAAACTCAAACAAGCATCATTACCTCCTGATATATTCTCCGCAGCTTCTGAGAAAGAAGCCAGAGTAAACCTTGAGCCCTCTGCAGATTTTCGCCAACAGTCAGAGGCTAACAACTATGTTAAAATCACTGCAAAGAGGCTGCCTCTCAAACATGCCCCCAAGCAGACCCCATATTACAGAAAAAACATGGAAAAGCCTTCTCTGCTCAGTGTTAACGACTTGTCTGCGGCCAACCAGAACTCTATGGAAGGCACCTGTCATCCTACTGGTCATATTCCTGATGGAGACCCATCAACACTGACTCAGCCCACACCCACTGTTGCTGAACACGGGCATTCACACTCCTCCTTCTCAACTAAGCACATGGGCGATACAGCTTGCATCGTAATGGGCATCCCAAGTTATTTACCAGCAACTTTGGAAAACATGGGAAGGGATGTTTTACCATCCCACCATTCTAGGGGGGCTACAGAGCAAGGGGCAACAGAGTCCACTGAACACATGGAGCAGGGCCAACTGAAGACCAGGGAGCTAAGCCAGCTTTCTGTGTCCCTAGGGAGTCAAATCTGCAGGACTGACACCTACGAGGAACATGCTTTACATCAAAAGCAAACCTTAAAACATACAGCGCGACTCTCAAGTCACGAACAACTTGGAAATGAAAAAACATTAATGACAAAACCCCAAATATCACATCCAATTGTGGAAAGCTGTGTTATGGACGAGGGAAATGATGTAGAAACAAAACTTCCTAAAACAGAAACTTTTGATTGCTCTCCTGTTCCCCAGACACAATCCAAGGGCAACTTAACATTTATGAAGACAAATTTTATTCCATACCAAAATAGAATAGCGCTTCCCAAGGATATCAGTACCTCTCTGAGTACTCAAGCCATCTGGCCTCTAACCAATAGTAGTGAAAAAGGAATTGACAGCATAAATGCATTGCCTAGAGATGACGGAGCTGAAGCACTGGAGATAAAAATAGTAGGGAAAGATGAGAAAAAAAGGCTCGATGAAAGCACGGCAAATTCTAGTATGTTAATTAGGGCCACACAGATGACCTTAAATGGCACCAGAGAAGAAAAGCAACAAACTTGGGAAAATGAAAAAAGTGAAAAGCATGTATTATTTGATTCAAATTCTGTTGAGGCAACTAAAGATTTAAGAATGATGAGTTCCCATGAAACCCAAAATAGACTACCTTGTAGTGAAATAGATCTTAAAATTAACAGTAATATGCATTATTTGAAAGAAGTTCAAAATATTCAACCAGATAAAGATAACAGTGCACATGAAGAAGGTGCAATGACAGGGGAGACATTGCCAGAGTTAAAAGACATTAGTCTTGAGGCAGAAAATGAGGTGCCTCTAATTTCTGGAAGAATAAATGAAGCTGAAAACTCTGCTCCTAAACTTACACTGTATCCACCAGCTGCTGAATATGTTAATTCATCACCTTTAGAGGCAGAACAAAGGGAACAAAATAACTCAAATAATAATCCTTTTCTACTTCAGCTTTCTTAAAAAAGACACACAAACACCCCCTAGCCTTTGCATGCATTTCAAATGCATTATTTTGAAGGAAGAATCCTCAGTGACTCTTTGTTATCAATAAAATAAAAGTACATAGTTGAATATAACACAAAAATCATAGACAGAGCCATAAGATATGTTTGACACAATTAACTGAGTTTGCTTCTCTAAGGAATGGGAAAATGGGAAAGAAGAATTGGGCCTCATCCTGGAAAAGAAAGCAAACATTAAAAAAAAAAAGCCTTAAGCAAATGAAAGATTAAATAGGAAAAATGCTTGAGCAGATTTATACTTGATGATTATTTTATGGAAATTACTATACACATCTCAATTAGTGGTATTACAATATTGCTTTCTACACAGATGATTATATATTCATATTTGTGCCTGATCTGTTTTCCTAATTATAGTATGAAAATAAAAATTGAGCTTTGTTAACTGTAGTCTAGCTGATATGCATATTGGCATGTTTCAACCATTTGCAACTGTTCTGTTAACAATTATGCTAGGTCCTAAGTAGAAGTCTTTAAAACCTGTTATTTCTCAAAGGGAAAAACATTACAGATTTCCAGAGGTAGTAGGCCATTTACGTAAAATCTGTTAAATCCTATAAATCCACTAGGTGGAGATCTCGACTTCAATCATTTTAGAACAAATGGGGCTTCAAAATCAACACAATAGCTTCAGAACAAAAGGCATCTTAACAGGCTTTATTGCCAGTTGTTATTAACTTAAGATTTTGAAAACTAAATAACCCATTAGCATGTAAGCTTTCAAGGCCTGAGCTCTTGAATTTAGCATGCCACTACTGTTTGGTGTGAGTATTCCTCCTTGTGCACAGGGATTAAATGTCTTCATAAATATTAGATTTCAAGCAATGGTAGAATAAGCATTTCTTATTTAAAGCCACACTTATTTGAAAGCTAGAGATATACTCAATTTTATTAGTGATATCCTAGTAAAATGTTGAAACCATATCTTCATGGTATAGAATAATATAATATTTCACATTTCCTAGTGGGAAAAAAAGGTTGCAAAGACAACTTTCTTTTCCCTATCTTCATAAATGTCTCTGTATCCTTGTAATCTACATGTGGCAATATTATAAAGCTTAAAAGCTTTTAGAACAATGTAAATATTGCTTAGAAGGCCACCTGTCTCCCATTTTCTCTCCTATTCAGAATTGCTAGATAATGACAAACTTCTTATTTTGAAAAGTCCCTAAACTTATTCTCTCTCTTTCTTTCCCATTTTACCTCGGTTTCAGAATTTTCTTGCCTTTCATTCCTACTCCTCTCCCCTCTCTGCTTGAGCTCAACTCCTACGCCATCTGTCTGCCTCACCTGATCCCACTTTATTTTGTCAAGTACCTTGAAGGTGAGAAGTTTGCACCTACGCAAACCCCTTGCACAGTAAGTTTACTGTATTCTAATTCCTGAGCTTCTCTGGCAGCTGAGTGGTAAAGAATTTGCCTGCTAATGCAGGAGACATGGGTTCAACCCCTGGGTCAGGAAGATCCCCTGGAGAAGGAAATGACAACCTACTCCGGTATTCTTGCTTGGGAAATCCCATGGACAGAGGAGCCTGGTGGGCTACAGTCCATGGGATAGCAAAAGGGTTGGACACAGCTTAGAGGCTAAACAATTCTAATTGCCAGCTCTCTCAGTTTTGTAGAGCTGGTTGCACTTTTTCTCTGTAGCTATCTTTCTTTTTCCTTTTCCCACTTTTAAAAACACCTTCATCTTACTGCAGACCCCTTAACTTTGTCACTGCCAATAATGCCCCTGATACATAAGGGCCTAAAGTACTCTGGTCACGAGCTTTCGCCCAGACGGCAGGGGTGATGGTTTTCCTGGCCTCTTTCTTCTCATCCATTTCCTCAATCCAGTCTTTTACCTCCTTCTGTTTCCTTTGAAGAAGCTCTCGGGTTTAGCCCTGCTCCTGAATCCCCATGGTAACCATTGTAGTCTTTGTGTTGTAATCAACTGGATTACTACTGCAACGGCAGCCCAGTCAGAGGCTCTGACTTCAGTGTCTTTGGCTTCTGTTTCAGCCCACTAGTCCTCTGCCTTTATTAGGAGCATATCACCTGCAGTACGTGTTAAAATGCAAAGTCACAGGCTCCACCCCAGAGATTTTCATTCAATAGATTTAGAATAGGGTCCCAGAATTTTCATTTTGACAAACATTTCAGGGTAATCTGGAGCATGTAGTGTATAGCCTACACTAAGAAGCAATGCTTAGCTATTCCAGTGCCCAATATAAGATAATTCAATGACTGCCTCACCATAGGAACTACATACAATTCTCTAAGTGAACAAATCTTTCATACTAAACTCCAGTGAACTTTCCAGAGAATTAACTTTTGTCATATCTTTCACTACTTTAGAGAAAAAATATAATTGTCTGAAATTTCATGTCCAAATTCTCTATTCTGCTTTCCAAAGCTTTCCAAAATCTGATCCCATCTAATAATTGGAACATTTTCCCCCTTCTCACTGTTTTCCAACAAGCATCCTCTATCTCTGATAGGCTAATGTCTTCATTGTCCTCTTCTTTTGTTAAATATTTATTTGTTTGAGCGTCAGTTGTGGCATGTGAGATCTTTGCTGTGTCAGGCAGGATCTTTCTTTGAAGTGCATGGACTTTCTAGTTGTGGCATGCAGGTTCCAGAGTACATGGCCTTTAGTAGTTGTTGCACGAGGTCTTCAGTTCCTTCACAGCACGTGCGACCCTAGTTCCCTGACCAGGGATCAAACCTATGATCCCTGAATTGCAAGGCAGATTCTCAACCACTGGACCACCAGGAAGTCCCATGCACTTTCTGTCTTTACGGCCTTGGCTAAGAAGACATGCACAGGCGACAATAACATGCTTCAAATTTAAGGAATGAAGCAAAGTCAGACGTAAAAGAGAGTGAGAGGTGAAGCTGATAACCTGGCAAACACTGACCAGGCAATGTGATGCTAGTGTCTTAGATCTAAAGATGAATTTGTTTCAAATGAGGGTCTGGGACAGTCCCTCAGTAGCTATTAATACAATGTTCCAGCGACTAATAAGTCTCTTGTGTGTCTTTTCTTACAAAGAATTTGCCTTCACTCTTTGTTCCCTACTTGCTGGAACTCCTTTAGTATCCATTCTCATCTCATTTATCCCTGATTTCCTTCATTTTTGCTTGTAACTATAAAACCATAAATGTGTATGTGATATTAATCTCCATATGACTGCTTAAGCCTTTAAATGCTATGAAGAGCACATCTCCATTGAATCTCCTCACCCATTCCTGAGGCTGTATTCAGTAGAGATTCAATAAATAATTATTTAAGGAAAGAGTGAAAACTAGCTCATTGTTCCCTTTCTTCTCACCACGTAGCTTACTGACCAGCTGAAGACCTTACTGGGCAATGCAATGATGACGTAGGCATGTCACATACAGAGCCAGCTCAAATGTAGACTGCTGAGATGGATACCACAGTCGAGCCAGGACCCACCTGACTGAGTGACTGAGAAGCCCAGACTTTGCCAGCCAGTCCGAGACTTGGCCTTTCTTACTATACTTTCTCACCATCCTCCTCTAGAAGAACCACATCCCTGGACCCCAGAGTTTGTACTGCCCCCTGCTTAGCAGTTAAGAGTCTTCTACTAAGCACTCAATTTTTGGCCTCTTAGTATTTTTATTTTTAATCTTTAATAGTATTTTCCTTTGGTCCTGTTCTGGTTTCTCTTTCTCATTTTCCAAACCGTTACTTGGGCACCTATCCTACCCACCAAAAAAACGAGAAGCCTGCATACTGCAGGCTAGAGAAAAGCCAGTGTATAAAGGAAGGCCCAGCACAGACAGAAAATTTAAAAAATAAAATTAAAAAAAAAAAACAAAAACAAAGAAAAACAACCACTGGTCATGGAGTCTGCTTGCAGGTCTGTCTCATGGTGAAAGGCCCACACAAATCCATCTTGAGCCAGACTTCTTTCTTAAAAAAATGACTAAGTGTGGCTCAAGCGTAGTTAATAAAATTGCAGCTGAGATGAGACTGAGTCATCTGTCATACCCTGGTCTCTCTTTTACTAATCAGTTGTGAGAAACATTTCAGAACCAGAGAGCGGCAGCAAAGAAATATGAGATGCTCAGACTTCTTGAGGCAATTAGAGACTAAAGAGCAGAAGGCAAATCAGTCTTTCTGCCTTGACAGCCTTAAAATACCCATGGAAAGTAGACTTTGGAGCTACACTATTGATGACAGATTTTGACCATAACACATTTGCTAAGAGGAAATAAAAATTACTCACTTCAGGACACGCATTCCATCCTCGCATAAGCAGAGATGCTATGGGCTTTGGGATGGAATAGCCGATGGGAGGTCTGATGTGGTGGTAAGCCATGTCTGCAGCCGCAGCCGCTGCAAACCAAATGGTCATGTCAGTTTTGAAATTCACATATTTATCGCAAGAAACATATGAACAGACAACAAAGAAATCATTAAAAATCAATCTGTGCAACATCAGCAGAGATTCAAAGAGGGCTGTATGATGTTTTTTTAAATGCCTAAGCAACCTAGTGGATAAATTGCTACTGTAAGTTTGTAATTGTTCATTCTTTCAGTTATTCATTCAACAAATGGTGAGCAGAAGGGGTTTATACAGGAACAAAGAAACAAAGGAGCATACAAGCAGCAAGTAGTATTGGGTACGTACATGATGCTTTATGAAGTAAAGACTGAAAGGCACATCGGACCAGGCTATACAATGCCATAAATCCCAGGCTAAAGTACTTATATTGCACATAGTAAGACGAGGTACCACTGAACTTTGCACCTCTGAGAGCACTTGTATCATTTGGGCAAAATAGGTTATTTTTTAAAACTTAAATCTGGTTACTGGTTACAAGAACATTGGCATTTTAATTTTTAACATTTATAAAGTAATTATTTGCTAAACTCAGATACTCCAATCCATCATTTTAGCTAATACTGCTCATTGATTGAACTCCCTAGTGCTGCCTGCTTGCTTAGATTTCTGAATATTGCTCATCACAAAGTCCCCATCACTGTTTTGTGATTCTTGGGCGTTCTTTGTAGATTCCTGATTGCTGATTATTTTTTCTGTTGTGCAATCAGTGATTTCTGTACTCCCTTAGAAATGAAACTTAGAGTTACTTTCATTGAACACTTTTTATATTAAGTATCATAGTAGATACATACATAAATTATTTCAATCCTTTAAAACTATGCATGAAAGGTAGGTGTTACTGTTACATGTGTTTATGTGCATGTATATATGTGTATGTATATTGCATGTATGTGTAGTGCATGTATGGAGAAGGCGATGGCACCCCACTTCGGTACTCTTGCTTGGAAAATCCTGTGGACAGAAGAGCCTGGTAGGCTGCAGTCCATGGGGTCGCTAGGAGTCGAACACAACTGAGTGACTTCACTGTCACTTTTCACTTTCCTGCATTGGAGAAGGAAATGGCAACCCACTCCAGTGTTCTTGCCTGGAGAATCCCAGGGATGGGGGAGCCTGGTGGGCTGCCATCTCTGGGGTCGCACAGAGTTGGACATGACTGAAGCGACTTAGCAGCAGCAGCAGCAGTATTGCATGTATGTGGGGGGGGGGGTGTATGTGGGTAGTTTTTAATTTATAAAAATTTTTCTATAACCCGTAGTTAGCACAGCCTCTTTTTCCCCTCAGATTTCATGCTCTCTTCAGCCACTTCACATTGAAAGTACTTCGTAAACAACACATGAAGCTCTTTTATTCCTCTGAAAAATTGCTCTGCACCCATGGGAGGCCAAAGTTCCAGGACACTGCTTCCTGTGTTCTTATGATGTCACTAACATCTGTCTCTATTTTAATGACTTTTGAGATATGACCCACAACCACTACCTGTCTTTTACAAAAGTTTACTCAAATTAAATTCTGTGTATGGATCTATATCCAGCAGATGTAATGCAATTATATGCAATGTCACTTAACATTTTGCTTTATGGATCATTCAGAATTACTACATAATTTCCCAAAATGTAAAATTAATACTTGTTTTTCATACAAGTTTAGAAAATTAAAATAATTAGAAAGATTATAATCTTATTATTCAGAGGAAACAATTGTTAAAGTATTTTGAACATTTCTTATACATTCTTCATATCATTGAGCTCATGTCCAATATAAAATTATGGAATATTTTTTCTCCTAAATTAAATATAAGCATTTTCTCATGCTATTAAAATTCTATGTTAACATATTTTTAATGACTGCATTTAATGTGATTTACCTAATTATTTCTCAGTTTTAGGTTGCTTAAATTTGGGTGTAAACACTTCAAAGAATATGTTTTACAGTATAACTTTGCCAATTTCATAGATCATTTTTGAGGTATTTTGAGGAGTGAATTTATATGTCAAAGGTTGTAACCACTTTAGAGACTTTTGATACATACTAATGAACACTTTTCCTAAACAGTTGTGATAGCTTATGCTCTCAATAAGAAGTGTGTGAGAGCATTGTCATTATACCTGCATCAGAGTTAGGTTTTCTCATTTTATAAAAGATTTTGCTAATATGAGAGGTAAATATATCCCAGGTGGCACAGTGCTAAAGAATCCACCTGCCAATGCAGGAGATGCAAGAGACACAGGTTCGATCCCTGAGTTGGGAAGAACTCCTGGAGTGAGGAATGGCAACCCACTCCAGTATTCTTGCCTGAAAAATTCCATGGACAGAGGAGACTGGCAGGCTACAGTGCATGGGGTCGCAAAGAGTCAGATATGACTGAGTGACTGGGCATGCACACACACACAAATATATCTGCTCATTTGTTGCTGTTTAAATTTTGTTCTTTGATAAGTAGAAAGGCTTAATATTTATTGATTAGTCATTTGTGTTTGAAGTCTTAAGCTCATTCCCTTTGCCCACCTGGAACTTCAGTATTTCCTTTCAATAGCCATCTAACTGTACAGTGGCTCCAGGCTGAGGGAAGAGTCAGCAATTTCATTCCTGCTTTTGTCTTCAATACCCTTTGTAATATATTTGTTACATTTTCAATCCATTTCTGGCCACTATCAAGTAAACTTATAGTTGCTGATACTAAGAAAACAAAGAAACAAAAGACTGCTTATAACATATTTAGCAAATTTAAAAACATGACATAAAATATGTCTTTTGTGTCACAGAAAACTAGGCTTTTTAGATTCCTCCAGAGGCTACTCTTGACTATTTCTCATTCATTTTAGAATGATGTAAATAAATAAGCAAACAAATAAACTGATGCTTTATGATCATTGGTCTTCTAACCCTGCTTTTTCACCTTATGATCATTTGGATATTGTTGAGCTGGTGCAGCTATAAGCACACAAACCAGTGTAGTGAACACATTTAAACTAATTATACATCTCCTAATGGGTGGGGAGGGACTATTCATAAAGTGAGTTAAACTCAGATGCAGGTGCCAAACGTCTCCTCTGAAACTCTTTTAGACTCTGACACCAAGTATATAAAGTTACTTGTTTGCTTCTTGGCACTGTGTCTGAAAAATCAGTTTAAGATGAATGATATTTAATTCTTCATTATTCAAAGTAGATTCTGCAAGGCCTTGGCATCTCCTTCTCCCTTTTGCTTTATGCATTGTTGGCAGTGATACTACTCATTAGCACCACTGCCAGAAAATGGGCAATGCAAACGGGAGGGTCATGGAATTGAAATTTGTCACCTTTGGGATTGCTTTGCTTTGTCAGTCTTGCCTAAGTGGCCATGCTACACTAGCAGCCGAGAACTTTCTGGTATTCCAGATTCAGGAAAGAGAACTGTCAGCCCATTAATCAAATTTTTTACCTTGATTGCTACATAAAATATGTGAAATGACTTACATAAACACTGGTTTCCACTTTCACAACTGAAACTTTGTTATTAAAAGAGAATAAGGATATACTTGAAAATCAATAACTTTTTATTGAGTGCCTTTTATTTCTTCAGTACTACTCTGATATAGTTATTAATAGATTGGCAAATTTATAATCTAGATTCTAGAGTAAGACTGTCCAATAGAACTTTTTGCAATGATGAAAATGTCCTTCTGTCCTGCTCAATATAGTAGCATATGTCTATTAAAAACTTAAAATGTGGCTAGTGTGACTGAGAATCTTTTTAATTTTACTTGGTTTCTATTATTTTAAATTTAAATAGCCATGTATGTCTCATGATTTCCATACTGTACAGCACAATTCTTGAGCACAGTTCTCTTTATCCTGAATGAGACAAATTAAATGCAGATTTGTGAGTCAGCCTCAGGTGTTTGCATAACCACAGTTTGATTTGTGGATTCAAGTTCTTTGTTACCAAGAAAAGAAAAGATTTGAAAGGCGATTGTGAATGTTGTCTCTCAAAAGAGGCTAGTTACAGAAGAAGCATTCAATACAACATGCGTTAACCTTCATTCATTTATTCAACATGTATTGCACATTCTATGTGAGTGATGACAGGCAGAAGAAAATGAAGTGCTATGTTTTTCAAAGAATTACTAAATGAATAATAATGAATTACTGTAATTTTCACTGATTTAATAGTTCAACCGTAAGTTCCGAAATGTGACTCTTTGTGGCTATGATTCCTTTTTCCCTATCCTCTTTCCCTGCATTACATCTACTGTCCTTTAGGTCTTAGCTTAGCTAAACTCTCTCTGGGTCCCTTCCTATGGACTCCCATAGCACTCTATACTATAATAGCAATTACTTAACTTAATTGCCTAGTTACTTGCTTGTCTCTACAAATAGATCACAAGCTTCTTGAGGTCAGGACTGTGTCTTTTCACTATTGTCTTCTGTGCACAATAATTAGCATTTAGCAGGCATTCAATAGACAGGTAATGATAAATCAACAAATGTGTTAGTTCAAAATATGATTTCATTGGAAAAAATATAGATCATGGTATATAGGACTCACTACACATCTATTATACAAATGAATGAAGATGATGGATTAATGCCAATTAATACGTTGCTCATTATTATGTTTTTAGGACAGAGCATAATGCTTAGCTATCAAGAAATGTAGAACGAATACTAGGTTTTGTTTGATGTGAAATTAAAACATACTTAAATTATTGATATCTCATGACGTATTGTTGGAGAAGGAGATGGCAACCCACTCCAGTATTCTTGCCTGGAGAATGCCATGGACAGCACAGCCTGGCAGGTCACAATCCATACGGTTGCAGAGTCGGACACGACTGAAGGGACTTAGCAGCAGCAGCAGCAGGATATCTGGAGGGCAAATTTTCAGTCTGGCTTTGCTTTTAATTCTCTGGGAGATTCCAATTAAGCCAGTTTGCCTCTGTGAGTACTAATTTCTCTAACTGTAAGATGAAGCAGGGAGGGCACACTGAAATGGTGACAAGCATGGGTTTGGGGGGCAAGAAGCCATGAATTTAAGTCTTGACCATACCTGTTGGTAGCAGATGATATTGAGCATGCATCTTATCCTGATAGAACCTGATTTGTGGGTTACTGCTGCTGCTGCTGCTGCTGCTAAGTCGCTTCAGTCGTGTCCGACTTTGTGCGACCCCAGAGATGGCAGCCCACCAGGCTCCCCCACCCCTGGGATTCTCCAGGCAAGAACACTGGAGTGGGTTGCCATTTCCTTCTCCAATGCATGAAAGTGAAAAGTGAAAGTGAAGTCGCTCAGTCGTGTCCGACTCCTAGCGACCCCATGGACTGCAGCCCACCAGGCTCCTGCATCCATGGGATTTTCCAGGCAAGAGTACTGGAGTGGGGTGCCATTGCCTTCTCCATTGTGGGTTACAGTTAGAATTAAATAAAAGAAAGTCTACATAGAGCATCTGTCACATTGTTGACTCTCAACAAAAGTTAGTTGTTGTTGCTGCTATAATCATTACCTACAGATCTAAGGCTTTTACTGCTTCTTTTTAGTCTGAGCCCAGAGAACCAGATATCAAAAAATATTATATATTTTCTATTCTCTTTAGACCCCAACACATTGCATTGAGTTATTGCAAATTACAAGGCTAAAAACCACCTCATCTGTCATCAGCCCCAGTTCATAACATGACATAGCCATTGTGGAGAGGATGACTATGCAGTAACCCATGATGAACTTAATTGGCTTTACATTGTTTATGTAAAGCTAATTCTGATTACTAGATTCTGAATTCCTCAAGGAACCTATCACTTCCTGTCTTATGCTTTATAGAAGTAAAAAAGAGAGCAACAAAGTACAATATTTTGTTTGTAAGTTTTTACTAAGATAAAATTGCCAGAATGTTTTTTTCTGGTTTGTGTGTATATGTGTTA
Organism: Cephalophus harveyi; assembly: GCA_006410635.1. Classification (NCBI taxonomy): domain Eukaryota; kingdom Metazoa; phylum Chordata; class Mammalia; order Artiodactyla; family Bovidae; genus Cephalophus; species Cephalophus harveyi. The sequence continues at coordinate 15,074 of SJYT01079514.1, read as the reverse complement.
TAAAAACCACAATTGATTCTACTTCATTGTTTTTAATGGGTAGGGATGTGGTGAAACAAAGAAAATGCAGTCTACCATCCCAGCAAGAGCTAAGACACATCCTTTGTTAAACTGACACTTTTCAGTGATGTATCACCAGAGCATACAGCATCTGAGAGAGACCATGAGATTGCAATCTTGAGATTGTACTAAGAATGGCTTAATTTTTTAAACCACATCCCATTCTCATTACAGGCTGTCAGAAGAATAGATTAATTTGCACCATTGTCTGTTCTCATTGCAATCTTTGTCAGTGTAATGAAGTATTGGAATGTTAATATCAGCTATATTCATAGAAATATCACCATCCATTGGACCGATTTGATCTTTCCTGTGATCTGTGTAGTGACTGGCTGGCATTACTCTTCTGAGTGATAAACTAATAGGATTAGCACAGCAAACATAGGACTTCAGAACTTTAGTTCACTCCTATTTTCCTATCACTGCCAAAGCACTGTCCACATCTGCAATGTGCTTCTGCCCTTTGAGGTTATTCTGTATCATGCCCTTTAGGATTCCAATCATATATGGAGCAGCAGCAGCAGCATATATGGAGCAAAACATAGTCATCTAATATTAAGCAAGGGTAGAAAAAGCAAATGGCTACAAATATATGAGATCTGTGATATAACTGGGTCTCTAATTTACATTAATTCATATTTTTTGAAACCACATGTGACACACAAAAAGTTTGCAAGCCACATTTAGCTACTGGACTGTAGGTTTGCAACTCTGACGTAAAGCCTCAATATGAAGTTTCACCAAAATTTGGCTAAATTGGAAAAACTTGTCAGTTGTTCTTAATTTGCTGCCATATTCCAAACTTAGTTAACTGTCTGGCATTAAGGAATCCCAGGACATTGAGTTGAATCCCTTTGTGAACCAGATGGCAGTATACATGGCAACAAAAGGAAAATAAGAGGCTCTTTTCTCTGGCTCCAAATTATAATCCATAAATGACCCGCAGAATTGAGTACCTGGTTATAAGGGAATGGGATTGGATAAAATATGGACAGAAGAATTAATTCATCCCAGACTTCTCCTTTAGTTTTTCATGATATATGAGAGGAGACAGACCCAGGAGAGAGATAAAATCTGGGAAGCAGGTGTTGGTTTCCTTCTTTAAATGTATCCAGGACAGGTCTTGCTTGCCAGGTCTTACCAGCTTCTTTTTCATCTTGCCTGATTCTTCTCTGCTTGGCTTCATAGCTTGGCTCCTCCTCCCTCCCATCTCATCATTTCTGTCAGAGATCTGCTCTCTTCCTGTGTCCATCATCTTCAAGCTGGCTAAGTCAGAGGCCCAGAGGCAGTCCAGGACTTCTCTTCCTTCGAGCTTTCACCTCAATCTGTTGGTGAGTCCTGTTAAAAATCTCAAAACCAGCCTCTTCTTTCTCTTCACTAGTGAAATCTTAGTTAAGATTTGATACATTCTCTTCTGGATTACCTGGTTTCCTTGCTTCTTTTTCAAACTTCTCCAATCTACCCATTGTTTTGCAGCAAGAGGGAACATTCTAAGACAACAGAGTTGTACCACTGCCCTGCTCAAAATCCTGCAGTGACTTCCACTATTGACAAAGAAGGCTCTTTACCCTGAAGTTACAGCTTTACGTTTAGAGCATGTCTCTTGCTGCTGATTCCCTTATATGCTCTGATTCATCCCTCCCGAAAGATGCCCCTGCACCTTGCCCAGGCTGCTTTCTGCCAGGATACCTTTTCCATCTCCCCACTATTTGCCTATTAAATAGTACTCATCTTGTAAATATGCAGTTCGGTATCATCTGTCTAAGAATCCTTCCCTGATATCCTACTGCACCACCGTTCTGGGCAGGAGAGCCCTCCAGGGAACATTCTTGGCACTCTCTGATTCCCTCCAGTTGGGATATACTCTGTTGACTGTTCTTTTTCTCATGCTCCCTCTACACTACGAGGTCCTAAGCAATGCTGTTTTCCTCTTTGTCTTCCTCTTACTTTAGCACAGTTTCTGGCCAGAGGAGTACTTAATGATGACTTAAGATGATATTTATTGAGTGCTTACTATTACCAGCCATCATTCCAACCCTTTGAGGCAGGTCCTACTATTATCCCCATTTTAAAAATAAAGACACTGAAGTACTCAAGTATAGCTTGTTTAAGGAGCTTTGTGTAAGATTACAAGACTCATGCTTTTACACTTATGCCAAGTCTCTTTAGCCTGAAAAATATTTGAGTTAGCCTGAAAAAAATTGAGTTAATTGCCAATGTTTAAAAATCTTTCGATTTCTGAAGAAGCACACAGAAGTTAGTTGATATGGCAACAGTGAGCAGGCATCCCTATGTTTCTTTCCTGGCACTGTTTGGCTGCAGCTAGGGAGCAGCTGTCCCCTTGAGTCACAGCTTGTGATTTCCTGTCCACTACACTGCCCTGCATCAAGCATTTACTTGCTTCCCCTGATCATGTGGGCATTTGATCATGGAATGCTGGATGTGATAGCTTTTTCAGTTTTTTCTGAACCTGAGATTATAAGGTTAATTTGAATATATTTTGTGTAAAACAGACTCTAGCTTCAAATTCCTCTAAAGGCACACTCATCACTTGTATCACTTGTAGTCAATGCTAATATTTGCATTCTATTTATATATTCCTCCCAGGAAGTAGGATTCTGTTAAATCCAGGAGGATGAGCCATGTGTAATGTTGCTGTTCCCATAATTGATAATGCTGTCCCACACTGTAGTCATGGATTTGTTCCTTATTGTAAATGGCTAATATGTAGCTTATATTGAATCTGATCCTTCACATAATTTATTGCTGAACATTTGCTAAACTGCCTAACCACTGCAATGATATTAACAGTCTCAGTTCTTGATGCATGATAACTGTCTAACTATAAAAAATTCAGCATCTATCACAAACAAACTCTTTTTTTCCGATAAAGTTCTATAAATTCTAATATATGAGATATTGAATTCAAGTTATCTTTGGTGAGACTTCTGTTTTATTATATAATATTCTCCCTCCAAAAACAGTAAATATTTCTGAGGGCCCATGAGAGAAGGAATCTTTATCTTTTTGAAATATTCATTTTATAATTAGCAAAGGGTAAAAGAGTAGAGAAAATTGCAAAAATATATAAGTAAAATATGATAAATACGATAATAAATGACAACCTAGGGTATGGAAGAGACTGCACTTAACTGAATATTGAAGAATTTAGGAGGCTATTTTTGGAAGAAGTAATATTTAAACTAAGACCTAACAGTAAACTGGAGTTAGTATGATGAAAAGTGGGGAGGAGTGTGTCTGACAAACAACTCCTGTGTGCAGGGACATGGAAGTGAGAAGAAATGTGACAGAAATAAAACAGTTCACTGTGACTGAGCATAGAGAGGCTACGTGTGGGAGGTGCTGGACCTGGAGAGGCAAGAAGAGGCCTAACCACAGGGGCTTTTAGATTGTTTTAAGAATTTTTTTAAATCTTAAGAACAAAGGAACTTATTGAAGACTTTAAGTAAGGGGACCTAGATGATCAAATTCGAGGGTCTAGAAAGCTATATCTAGGGCTTCCCTGGAAGTTCAGCTGGTAAAGAACCCTCCTGCAATGCAGGAGGCCCTGGGTTGATTCCTGGGTTGGGAAGATCCACTGGAGAAGGGATAGGCTACCCACTCCAATATTCTTGGGCTTCCCGGGTGGCTCAGCTGGTAAAGAATCTGCCTGCAATGCGAGAGACCTGGGTTCGATCTCTGGGTTGGAAAGATCCCCTGGAGAAAGAAATGGCTACCCACTCCAGGATTCTAGCCCAGAGAGTTCCATGGACTGTATAGTAAACTGTTACCATGATGTTTTGCAGCAGTTACTTTACATTGTAATTTTTTCCTTTAGTCCATCAGGATGTACGTTTGGGGGGAAGAAGCGCTGGAGCCCAAAGAAGAAAATATCGTGGCAGCTAAGTACACTTGTCAGTGCTTTAATAGCTGGCATTGCTATCCCTGCCATGATCACTGGCATTCCTGTATACCAATAGATTATTTTAAAAATGTTTTTTTTAATCTTAAGAACAAAGGAACATATTGAAGACTAAGTAAGGGGAGCTAGATGATCAAATTTGAATGTTTAGAAAGCTATATCTAGTTATAGTATGGAAATTGGTGAAAAGAAGATGGTGAGCAAAATGGGAGACATTTAAGACAGTTAAGATACTCTGCAGAATTCTACTTGTGAAATAAGGAAGCAGCCATGGAGAGGGAGGTGCTGCTGCTGCTGCTAAGTCACTTCAGTCATGTCCAACTCTGTGCTACCCTATAGACGGCAGTCCACTGGGCTCTCCCGTCCCTGGGATTCTCCAGGCAGGAACACTGGAGTGGGTTGCCATTTCCTTCTCCAATGCATGAAAGTGAAAAGTGAAAGTGAAGTCAGTCAATTTTGTCCGACTCTTAGCGACCCCATGGACTGCAGCCTACCAGGCTCCTCTGCCCATGGGATTTTCCAGGCAAGAGTACTGGAGTGGGGCACCATTGCCTTCTCCGGTAGAGGGAGGTAAGTGGATATATTTGCAAGATATTTAGAAAGAAGGATTGAAAAATAAGAAAACAAGTAAAAAACAAAAGTAAATGAGGAAGGAAGGAAAGAAGGATGGATGGAAGGAAAAAGGAATGAAAGAAGGAAAGAGAAAAGTCAAAGATGATTTTAAAGTTTTTATATGGGCTCCTGGCAAATGATAATTCTACTCAAGCACAGAATCATAGGAAGCCTTGACCCTGCATTACAATTTGCCCTTATTTTTTATCTTACAGTTTCAGAGAGATTTCAATTTATAAAATTCAGTCACAGAATCATCTCATTTGATCCTCAGAGTAATCTCTGTGCAGTCATCATTAATTGCATTTACTGAAGAAACTGAGCTTGTGAAAGATACTAGAGGCCAGATGAAATGCAATACATTCAAGAAAGCAAAAGAAGGCTTAAGTGACTGGAGCACAGAAAGTGAAATAATATGAGCAAGGTCAGAGATCCTGAATCATGTAGAGTGTTTCAGGACATATTAAGAATTTTGAGATTTATTCCGAAGAACAAGGGAAACCATAGGGTGAATTTAAGCAATGGTAACATAGTCACATTTATATTCTTAAAATATCATTGCAGTGGATGTGCAGAGATTGGAGAGGAGGAGAAGAACAAAGAGAGAATGGTCAAAGAGTTATTGCCGTGAAGTGATAAAGATGGCACTTGGAACCAAGGTGGTGGTGGATAAAACTTTAGATGAAGACAGGGTATATACACTTCACTAATTCTATTCAGTATTGTACCGGAGACCCTTGCCTCTGTGAGAAAGCAAGAAAAATATATGAAAAATACACATATTTGAAAGAAAGAAGTAAAATATTCTTTATTCCGAGATGACATAATCATCTGTTTAATATCCTCAAAAATGTATAAGAAAGCTACTTGAACTGATAAGCAAATTTAGCAAATTTATAAGGCACTAGGTTGTTAAAAATTAAATATATCTCTATACTTACAAAAACCATTATTCATTGAAATTAATAAACTTTTAAAATAGCATCAAGAAGCACAAAATACATAGAAATAATTCTAAAAAAAAATATGTGTAAGGTTTCTATGATGAAAACTACAAACATATTGATGACAGAAATTAAAGACCTAATTAAAGGGAGAGATATAGTGTTTCTCAATTGGAAGATTCAATGTGTGTAAGTTGTCAGTTCTTCCTGAATTGCTCTACAGATTCACCACAATTCAATCAAAATTCCAGCAAAATTTTTTTTTGTAGAAACAGACAAGCTGGTTCTAAAATTTATATGGAAAAACAAAAATGTTACAATAGCAAAAGCAATTTTAACAAAGAAGAGCAAAGTTGGAGGATCCGCATTATATGATTTCTAGATTCACTATAACTTATCAATATAGTGTGATATTGGCATAAGGGAAGACTTATATTGATGGAACAGAATAGAGTCCATACATGTGGTCAATTAATTTTTGATAACAGTACCAAAATAACTTAATAGATAAAGGAAGTGTTTTAAATAAATCATCCTAAAAAATGGGCATCCATATTAAAAAAATTAACAAAGAATACAAATTCAGCTCTTACCTTATACCATTAAAAAGTAATTCTAATAGATCTTATAAATATAAAACCTAAACCTATAAGATTCTTATAAGTAAACACAGGAGGAAATATCTGTGATCTTGAGTGTAGCAAGAATATTTTAGATAGGATACATAAAAATATTTATAAGTTTGATAAGGTAAATTTCACTGAAATAATAAAAAAAAAAACTTTCGCTGTTTGAAAGGCATTGGTTAGATTATGAAGAGGCAAGTCACGGACTAGAGAAAACTACTTGCAAAACACATAGCAGATGAAAGAGTCTACCTAGAATCTAAATACTCTTATTAGTATATAAGATAATTTAAACAAATAATTCACCAAAGAAAGAGATATGAACAGCAGGTAAACACACAAAATTATCAATATTATTAGTCATTAGACTACCACATGTTATTCTGTTAGAATATAATACCACAACTATTTACCATAATATACCTACTCAAATGGTTAATAATTTATTTTGAGTGGACAATAAAAAGAGTGCTGGCAAGGGTCAACTGAAATTCTCATACACTTCTCATACAAGGCATACTGGTACAGATGCCTTGGAAAAAATCTTACTGTATCTAGTAATCTTACTGATATCTAGTAATTATCATATGTATTTGTGCAAGAGTAATTAAAACAAACACACAAAAACCTAAAAGGTTTTGGCAATTATATTCATAATAGCACCAAACTGAGAATAACTCAGATGATCATCAACTTGTGGATTTATAAATAAAACCAAGGTACATAAACACACCTCTTCATTGATCACAGCCTTGTGCTGAAAGAGCTTGCATAACTCAATAAAGCTATGAGCCATGCCATGCAGGGCCACCTAAGACAGATGAGTCATAGTGGAGAGTTCGGACAAAGCATGGTCCACTGGAAGAGGGAATGGCAAGCCACTCCAGTATTCTTGCTGCAAGAACCCCACGAATATGAATGGTATGAAAAGGCAAAAAACACGACACTGGAAGATGAACCTTCCAGGTCAGAAGGTATCCAATATGCTACTTTGGAAGAGTGAAGGGCAATTACTAATAGCTCCAGAAGGAATGAAGGCCTGCACCAAAACAGAAAGGATGCTCGGTTGTGGATGTGTCTGGTGGTGAAAGTAAAGTCCAATGCTGTAAAGAACATATTACATAGGATTTTGGAATGTTAGGTCCATGAATCAAGGTAAATTCGAGGTGGGAAAGCAGGAGATGGCAAGAGTGAACAACGACACTGTAGGAATCAGTGAACTAAAATGGACGGGGATGGGTGAATTTAATTCAGATGACTATTATATCTACTACTGTAGGCAAGAATCCCTGAGAAGAAATGAAGTAGCCCTCATAGTTAACAAGACATGCAGTACTTGGGTCCAATCACAAAACAAACAGATTGATCTTGGTTCCAATCAAACCATTCAGTATCACAGTAATCCAAGTCTGTGTCTCAATCACTGATGCCAAAGAAGCTGAAGTTGACCAGTTCTATGAAGACTGACAAGATGTTCTAGAACTAACACCAGAAAAAAAAAAAAAAAGTCCTTTTAATCATAGGAGATTGGAATGAAAAAGTAGAAAGTCAAGAGATACCTGGAATAACAGGCAAATTTGGTCTTGGAGTACAAAATAAAGCAGGCCAAAGGCTAACAGAGTTTTGTCAAGAGAACACATCGATCATAGCAAACACATTTTTCAACAACACAGAAGACTTTACACATTGTTGTTGTTCAGTCACTCAGTCGTGTCTGACTGAGCGACCCCATGGACTACAGCACACTGGGCTTCCCTATCCTTCATTATCTCCTGGAGTTTCTTCAAACTCATGTCCATTGAATTGATGATGCCATCCAACCATCTCATCCTCTGTACCTCCTTTTCCCCCCCTGCCCTCAATCTTTCCCAGCATCAGGGTTTCTTCCAATGAATCAGCTCTTTGCATTACGGGGGCAAAGTAGTGAAGCTTCAGCTTCAGCATCAGTCCTTCCAATTAATATTCAGGGTTGATTTCCTTTAGGATTGACTGGTTTGATCTCCTTGCTGTCCAAGGAACTCTCAAGAGTCTTCTCCAGCACCACAGTTCGAAATCATCAATTCTTTGGTGCTCAGCTTTCTTTATGGTCCATCTCTCACATCCATACATGACTAGTGGAAAAATCATAGCTTTGACTATATGGACCTTTGTGGGCAAAGTGAAATCTCTCCTTTTTAATATGCTGTCTAGATTTGTTATAACTTATCTTCTAAGGAGAAAGTGTCTTTTAACTTCATGGCTGCAATCACTGTCTGCAGTGATTTTGCAGCCCAAGAAAACAAAGTCTGTCACTGTTTCCATTTTTTCCCCATCTATTTGCCATGAAGTGATGGGACCAGATGTCATGATCTTAGTTTTTTGAATGCTGAGTTTTAAGTCAGCTTATTCATTGTTCTCTTTCACCTTCAGCAAGAGGCTCTTCAGTTCCTCTTCACTTTCTGCCATTAGGGTGGTATCATCTGCGTATCTGAAGTTATTGATATTTCTCCCAGAAATCTTGATTCCAGCTTATTATTCATCCAGCTGGACATTTCTCACCAAGTGGTCCATACCAAAATCAGATTGATTATATTCTTTGCAGCTGAAGATGAGGAAGCTCTATACAGTCAGCAAAAACAAGACCTGGAACTGAAACTGTGGCTTAGATCCTGCGCTCCTTATTGCAAATTTGAAGAAAGTAGGGAAACCACTATACCATTCAGGTATGACCTATGTAACCATAAGGGATTTGATTATGATTAAAATCCCTTATGATTACATAGTGGAAGTGGTAAATAGATTCAAGGGATTAGATCTGATAGACAGAGTACCTGAACAACTATGGACAGAGGTTCCTAACATTGTATAGGAGTCAGTGACCAAAATCATCCCAAAGAAAAAGAAATTCAAAAGGCAAAGTGGTTGTCTGAGGAGGCTCTCAAATAGCTGAGGAAAGAAGAGAAGTGAAAAGCAAGGGAGAAAGGGAAAGATATACTCAACTGAATGCAGAGTTGCAGAGAATAGCAAGGAGAGATAGGAAGGCTTTTTTTCAATGAAAAATGCAAAGAAGTAGGGAAAAAACAATAGAATGGGAAGGACCAGAGATTTCTTCAAGAAAACTGGAGATATCAAGGGAAATTTTCATGTGAGGATGGGCATGATAAAGGACAGAAAGAGTAAGGCCCTAACAGAGGTAGAAGACATTATGAAGAGGTGGCAAGAATACAGAGAGTTCAGTTCAGCTCAGTCACTCAGTCGTGTGCAACTCTTTGTGACCCCATGAATCGCAGCACGCCAGGCTTCCCTGTCCATCACCAACTCCCGGAGTTCACTCAGACTCACGTCCAACGAGTCCGTGATGCCATCCAGCCATCTCATCCTCGGTCGTCCCCTTCTCCTCCTGCCCCCAATCCCTCCCAGCATCAGAGTCTTTTCCAATGAGTCAACTCTTCGCATGAGGTGGCCAAAGTACTGGAGTTTCACCTTTAGCATCATTCCTTCCAAAGAAATCCCAGGGCTGATCTACTTCAGAATGGATTGGTTGGGTCTCCTTGCAGTCCAAGGGACTCTCAAGAGTCTTCTCCAACACCACAGAGAAGAACTGTACAAAAAAGGGCTTAATGACCTAGATAACCACGATGGTGTGGTCACTCACCTAGAGCCAAACATCCTGGAATGTGAAATTAAGTGGACCATAGGAAGCATTAATACAAACAAAGCTAGTAAAGGTGATGGAATTCCAGCTGAGTTATTTCAAATCCTAAAGGATGATGCTTTTAAAGTACTGCACTCAATATGCCAGCATATTTGGAAAACTCAGCAGTGGTCACAGGGTCATTCCCAATATCAAAGAATGGCAATTCAAAGTATGTTCAAACTACTGGACAACTGCACTCATTTTGCGTGCTAGTAAGCTAATGCTCAAAATCCTTCAAGCTAGGGTTCAATAGTACATGTACTGAGAACTTTCAGATGTATAAGCTGGGTTTAGAAAAGGCAGAGAAACCAGAGATCAAATTACCTACATTCGTTGCATCATAGAGAATGCAAAGGAATTCCAGAAAAAATATCTACTTCTGTTTCATTGACTATTCTGAGGCCTGTGACTGTCTGGATCACACACACACATACACACACATCAACACAATGGAATATTACACAGGAATGTGAAAGAATAAATGACTGATAAATGTACTAACATGACTCCATTTATTTGACATTCTGGAAAAGGCAAACTTACAGGGACATAATTCAGATCAGTGATTGCTAGGGGCTGGAGGTATGAAAGGTAAATTGATTCCAAAGAGGCATGGGGGAACTTTTGAAGTATTGGAACTACTGTTTATCATGATTGTAGTTTTGATTATACAGCTGTATATAGTTGTTAAAACCCATGGTGGATTCATGTCAATGTATGGCAAAACCAATACAGTATTGTAAAGTAAAATAAAGTAAAAATAAAATTAAAAAAAAAATAAAAACAAACAAAAAACCCCTTGCATTATTAGCCTAAAATGGAAACTTTTACTATACTATAACTTTTAGTATAAGTTGAGACATAACTTATATCTCAACTTATACTATATAAATTAAACATAATTTTTTAATTTGACAATTGCAATAATTTAAGTGACGAAGATGGTGGCTTGAGCTAGGATGGTGGAAGATGACGATAAGTAGTGGATAAGTCAAAGATGTTCTTAGGATGCAAAATCCACAGGAAGAGGTGAACTGATGATACAGGAGATGAGAAGAAGGGAGACATGTGGAGTGAAAGTTGCTCAGTTATGTCAGACTCTTTGTGACTCTATGAACTATACAGTCTATGGCATTCTCTAGGCCAGAATACTGGAGTAGGTAGCCTTTCCCTACTCCAGGGGATCTTCCCAACCCCAGGATCGAACTCAGGTCTCCCACATTGCAGGCGGATACTTTACCAGTTGAGCCACAAGGGAAGCCCAAGAGAAGCATAAGGGAAGAACAAGGGAAGCTCTGATAAAAATACTAAAATATGTCTAGAATTACAGTGTATTTTTTAATATACTCATAAATCTTACCAGAAATCATATTCTAAGTGGTAGAGAGATGATAACAGATCAGAAAAAGAAATAAACAGCAATTTCTGTCCAATTCAAAATAGAGTCCTCTTATCCACACTATAATAAGGGCCAGATCCCATCATTTAAAACTATGAAAGCATATAGAGAAAGGTTAGGACAATTATGNTCTTCTAAATATACTGCAACAATATTAATTGCCAAGTAAAATGGTGAGCACAGCAGCGGTACTGTTTTGCTTATCTCCGAGTATCTTTCCCCTGGAAGCCTTGCAAGCTTCTGAATAGCCATCCATGGATTCATCCAAGAACTCTATGCCTCCCTGGGTGTGAATCATGCACTCTGGGGGGAAGCATCTCTTCTTTAGAGCTTCAGGTTGTAATTTAGGAAGTCACTAAATTAGACCAATAAATAGTGCCCTGATGACTGAGGAGAGAAAGGGTCTCAGGGGAGTGCCCAGAACATTCGTGTGAAGGAGATGTCTCACTGGCAGGATCAGGTCTCATATCTCCTTTGTTTGCCCAGTGGTATTATTTCTAAATGCTTTTTGTGCAATATTCCTGAAAGCAAGCCCATAAATTATGACAAATTTCTCCGTACAAAGTTCTACCCTCATGTTTTGATAGCATCATTTGCATTCTTTTTATTTGCAATTGTATATTTTTTCATTTTTAAATATGTTTCCATTATGGGATGTAATTGCATAAATTTAAATTTGATTTATGTGTGGTTTAGGAAAAAGAACACTAGAGGTAGGGAAGGAAAATTCTAGTCCTGGGCCTACTATCAACTATTTGGGTGGTTCCGAGAAAGTCAATGCTTCTTGGACCTGAGATTCCTCAGGGGTAACACAGGAGGCAGGCCCTAATCTCGTGGCTTCATAATCATATCAATGAACTTCGCCAAATACCTTCTGTCTTCGTATTTCCTCTGAAAGAAGCTAGTATTCTCTTATTACTCTTGGTGATATTCTGTGTGTAGTGCTGCTTGCTGATAATTCTTTTGAAGTGTCTACATTATTTTGAAGTCATGCATAATTGCAGCTTTCCAAGAATGTCTTTATTTCAATTATGGTGCTTATATGCAATCCTTCCACATGAGCTTTCACATTCCAAGTAGCCTCCAATTATATAACAGATTATGAGTTTTGTCACAACATTGCATCAGCAGGAGTAAGCATACAGTATGCCCATTTTTTTCACAGGGGGTAATAAAGTAATTAGCAAACTTATATAAGGCCACATAACTAGTAAGAAATAAAATAGCCTTCAAAATAAATCTTGAGTAGGGCTGTGCTTAAAGACTCCACTCCTAGGATAGAAGAATGTTACTTGCTTTGCGGAAATTCAATTCAATTTCATTCAACAAAAGAATATTTAACCAGTCTCCACTGGCTACATTTTAGAATCTCCTGGGGAAACTTTTAAAAGATACATGTACTCAAGATGAACCCTGGGACAATGAGATCAGAATTTCTGGGGGCTGGATTCAGGTTGAATGCTTTTACAAAAGTTTCCAAAGTGATTTCAATGTGCAGCCACGGTTGAGGTCCACTGAGTTAGCTATCTCTATGTCAAAGATGCCAGATAAGATCTGTATGTTCTGTCAAAAAAAGGACCCACTCTTCCCACCTCTCTCATATCTTACCATACTTCTCCTTTCTTACTCCACTCCAGTCAATCTGGCCTTGAACACACAAAGGACTCACCTGCTGCAGGACCTTTGCTCTTACTGTTCCCTCTTCTATGCTGCTCTTCTCCTCTTATGGATAACTCCCACATAGGTCTCTTATCAAATGCTCTCTTTCCATTTCACTCATCTAAATGACACCCCCTGTCACTTTGCATTCATCTGCTCTGCTTTGTTTTCTTCTTCATAACACTTATCACCACCTGATATATATTTTACTAATTTGTTCAATGTTTATCTTCTTCCATTAAAATATTAGCCCCACAAACACAAGAATTTTCCTTTGTTCATGGTAATAGTCCCAGGTCCTTGAAAATGTCTGACACTTAGTAGGTATTACATAAATGTCTGTTGAATGAATGAAATTTAACTGGGGAAACCAGCACACTTAATCCTTAATCCATGATGTGGTTCCTGCCTTCCTCTTTAACTCGTCTCTTACTTTGTCTTCTCACACAGTGCATGCCAACAATGCCAAGCTATTTAAAGTCCCCAAGGAAAGCTGGTGTTTCTCCCTCCCTTGTGCCTTTGCTCATGTGTTCATTCTGTTTGAATTGATTTATTCCTGTTCATTCTACCTGAGCTCCCATGAGGCTTTGCCACATCTCTATCATTGAATGTCCATACTGCCTTCACCCTTACTTGCATATGGATTTTCCCACTACAGAATGAGTTGCTGCTGCTGCTGCTGCTAAGTTGCTTCAATCGTGTCCGACTCTGTGCGACCCCATAGACAAAAGCCCACCAGGCTCCCCAGTCCCTGGGATTCTCCAGGCAAGAACACTGGAGTGGGTTGCCATTTCCTTCTCCAATGCATGAAAGTGTTACTTGAGATCAAAGACAAGCTTTTATTCACAGTTTGTATTCCTGGCCCTTTGTACAATGCCTGACACATTGTAGACCCTTCATAAATGTTTCTCCAGTGAGTAAGAGTACTACCTAACAGTGTGAAAAAAGTACTACAAAAGCACAGACAGAAAAGTGTGTGGGGAGGAGGTGGAAGGGGCAGTTTACAGGATGGAAGGTACTTAAAATGGGTAAACTTTTCTTGGCCATGCAAGATAATTAGACTTTCTCGAGGTGGGATGCAATGAAAAGTTTTTTGGGCAGAGAACATGACCCTGGGAGAGTCATAAATCTGTGAAAGTGAATAAAATATTTGGGGAATAGCCAGATGGCTTGTATGTATGTTTCAAGAGGCATAGGGGACCTGAGAAAATGTTTAGTGGGAAATGAAGTCGTAGAAGAGTCTTGGGTTCAGACTGGGGGGAGAGTATCATAACATTTTAATGCTTCCTAGGTGGTGCTAGAGGTAAAGAATCTGCCTGCCAAAGCAGGAGATGCAAGAGAAGTGGATTTAATCCCTGGATCAGGAAGATTCCCTGGAGGAGGAAATGGCAACCCACTCCAGTATTCTTGCCTGGAAAATTCCATGGACAGAAGAGCCTGCGGACTATCGTCCATGTGGTTGCACAGTTGGACAGGACTGAATGTGCACACATGCACACAACATTTTAAGCATCGTTGACAATTTACAGGAAGAAGTGAATTGTCAGAACATAACATTTGGCTGATGTTGCAAAGAATGAACTGGAGGGGAGGACTGGAATTAAAAGCCTAGAACAGTGGTCTAGAAAAGAGATGGGGAAGACCTGAACTGAGGCAGCGGTAAATGAAAGTTTGGGATAAACTAAAAAAGGAAAAGAAATAGAAACAAACATAAAAAGTGATTGAGCAGTGTGTGAGCAGAAGCAGGAAAAGGAAGGAACAGAAAATTAGCCCAAGCTTGGGTAATTAAATAACACAGCTAGGTCAGAAAGAGAAGTACACTCCTTCATGGGGAGGGGAGAGGGAAAAGCAGATAATGAATCTAAATGCAGACATTTCGAGTGCAATTTATGTTTGCTTCAGATGTTATAATTTATATTTTTCTTAAACATTAACGCTTGACTGTATCACCTATCGCCTTACAATGTTAAAATGGAAAACTATAAACTGTTAATAGATGCAGGTAAACTATGGATTTTATGGTTAGCTATCAAATTTTAACTCTACCACTTAATAAGGAGATCTAAACATGAAAGTCAATTATCCATGCCTGCCATGTACTTTTCAATTAGATTTGAAACAAATTCTGTTACTTTTTCTGTAACATTTTTCAAATATATATCTAATCTATTTCTTT
>SJYT01079512.1:33038-128125 GCA_006410635.1 Cephalophus harveyi | reverse complement strand
AACTCCGGGAGTTGGTTATGGACAGAGAGGCCTGGCGTGCTGCGATTCATGGGGTCGCAAAGAGTCGGACACGACTGAGCGACTGAACTGAACTGAATGCAGTCAAAACATCACTGTTCATCTCCAAAACTTTCTTATCTGAAATTGAAATTATATTAAATTGAATTATATGTACCTATTAAATGGTTACTCCCCATTCGAGTCTCCCTCAGCCCTAGGTTATTGCTATTCAACTTCCTGTCTCTTTGAATTTGATTGTTTCCGATAACTCATATAAGTTGAATTATATAGTATTGGTCCTTTTGTGACTGACATATTTCGCTTAGCATAGTATCTTTAAGGTTCATCCATGTTGTAGCATGTAATTAGAATTTCTTTCCATGTTTCAGCATGTAATTAGAATCTTTCCTTTTTAACACTTTTCTTTATTATACAGGCTTCAACTTGGGGGAAAAACCTAAATTAATAATAGTTTTTTTAAAAAATCTTGATGTAACAAAATTTATATAATTGAAGCTCTGTGCTAACCCTTAGAATGAACAAGTAGCTGGAACGATCATTTGAGAGGCGTGCTTTTCTGACAAAATTATATAAGAGCACAATCCAGTGTGCTTCGCCAGTTTCATTTCACGGAGGCAGGTCAGGAAAAGGGATGTTTTTGCAGAAATGTCCTTGGTTTCTTCAGTTTCCCTAAGGGCCTCTCTTAGTACCAGAAGATTTAATTCACTCTTTTTTGAAATATCTACTGTATCATCTTTGAGAATTCTCCACATTTGCTAACTGGTTTGAGTCTGCCAGTTAATTTGTAAAAATGGTTTTGCATGTGATTAAAGCAGTTCTCCAGCATTTTTCAGCAACTTGTTCAACTCATGCATTTTTGGAAAAGTTTGTAATTTCAGTTTACATTCATCCTGCTTTTCTGTGGGCTTCCCGCGTGGCTCAGATAATAAAGAATCTGCCTGTGATGCGGGAGACCTGGGTTCGATTCCTGGGTTGGGGAGATCCCCTAGAGAAGGGAGTGGCTACCCACTCCAGTATTCTTGCCTGGGGAATTCCATGGACAGAGGAGCCTGGCAGGCTGCAGTCCATGGCATTGCAAAGAGTTAGGCATGACTGAGCGACTAGCACTTTCACTTTTGGGGAATTTATGTGGTCAGGTATTTGCCGTGTCCAAAAATGAGAGAGTGACATAAAGAGGTTCCCAGAAGTAGGTTCTAGTATTTAGAGAGGGAGTGAGGACTGGTCAGCTCATTGATGAGTATTTGTGTAATGACAACTTTTGCTTCTCTTCACAGTCTCATGATTATAGGGTCATGGTTAATGTATCTGGATAATGAGGACTCCTGTACTTCGTGAGGATAGTGAGTGAATGCTCAATAATGTGTTAGAGAATTTAGCTCATTAATTCACTCAGGGCCCAAAGTAAGTGAATGCTCCTCACAGAAATCCCGCAGAATGTGTTTCTTTAAGTTGTCATACTTTAAAAAGTTTGGCAGAATGACAGAGGCTTTTGTTTTTAAGCCTTCACAAGTTTCCCAGTTTCTAATGCCTTGTCTGCTCCCACTGTGTTCAGAGTACATCATCCTTAGCGTTTATAGACCTAATGTGCATGCAAGTATAGATACAGATTGCCAGCCCACGGGCTCCAAGTCTGCGTCAACCAGAGTCATCCGTGAAGCAGCCACTCTTAGCCTGAGAAGTCTGTAAATCAGAAATCACTTGACTTCCCCGCCGCCCGCCCCACATCCTCATGAAACAGTGGTGCTTAATGTTCTAATATGTTATAATGTGGAGATGATTACCAAAAAATTATCAGCATGGGTGAATTCAGTTCAGTACAGTTCAGTCACTCAGTTGTGTCTGACTCTTTGCGATCCCATGAATCGCAGCACACCAGGCCTCCCTGTCCATCACCAACTCCCGGAATCCTCTGCCTTTTTTAAAACCAGCTTGAACATCTGGAAGTTCACGGTTCACATATTGCTGAAGCCTGGCTTGGAGAATTAGTACTAAATTTGAAACAAAGAAAATCTTCCTTCTCTAGCACCTGGGGTTTATGGAGAAATGGATGCAGCTGTGAAAGTGCAAGGGAGGAGGCTCTCTCTTACTGAATGATGCAAGAGCTCAAGTTGGCATCAGCTTGAGTACCATTTGTTTGCAGCACTGCAGCACATCATCCCTTTCTGATGGGCCAAGGGGTTGGGGAGCACACTGAGCCTGGTGTGGATACAGGGTCCAGGACCATCACCTGAGAAGTGGTATAATGACAGAAACTGAGGAGGAGGGGCAGAAATGCAGGGTTGGTCAAGACTGAGGAATCTCTACATGTAACTTATGATGTAAAAAAGGAAAAAGATCACATGTATAGTTGAGTAAATACTTGATAAAATCCAACATCCTTTAATTAAGAAACCTAGAACACATTTTTAACATAGTTAAAAGCCTACTGGGAATAAGCATTTAACACGATAATTTGTTAACTTGGCCATAAAATTAATAGTCAGAAAAAACTTTTGAAATGTAAGGGTAACAAAGAGGGATTTGTCTTCCCAAATATAAGAACATATTCAGCTACTGGGATTTTAAATGATTCAGTATTGTCAAATAGATACATAGATCAGTGAATCAGAATATAAACTATAGAAATATATTCGAAAGCAAGGAAAGTTTGTGCTTTTGCAAAGGGACCATAATTCTCAACCAAAACCATACGAATTTTTAAATTCCTTTGCATTTCTTAGGGAAATGGTCTTTCTCTGAGTATTTACACAGATAAATGCCATGGTCTTAAATTGGTGGATTTAGTCCTATTACCAGTGCCCTGAAATTCAAGTCATCATGATACCTATTAAACCTTTTTCAGAGCTTCTAAAATATTTAGCTTTGTGAACAAAAATAGGTTACTCACATTCTCAGTTCCTGTCACTTATTCACTATCTCATCTGAAACAATTATTACCCTTTCAGTACTCACCATCTTCTTTCTTAAAAATGGAAGTCAGAATGGAGGGACTGTTAATAAGATATATATAGTAGTTTCACAATCTCATTCCCAGGAGCAACTATTTCACAATAATAAGACCTGTCCTGCCTTCCTAAGAATCAGTTAAGATATAAGAACTAATTTATTTATTACATAGCTATATATATAACTGTATATTATGTAATTATATCTACACTTATTAAATAACTTATTACCACATTTAAATGTTTAAGATTTATCTACTGTGCATAAAGAAAATACATCTTTGTCTGAATGTTTCATCTTTTATCACAAGCTTTAGAAGTGTAGCAGTAATATAAACTAGAAGCTTTGTAAAATCTAGTTACTGTATATTATGTAATTATATCTACACTTATTAAATAACTTATTACCACATTTAAATGTTTAAGATTTATCTACTGTGCATAAAGAAAATACATCTTTGTCTGAATGTTTCATCTTTTATCACAAGCTTTAGAAGTGTAGCAGTAATATAAACTAGAAGCTTTGTAAAATCTAGTAATTTTGGAAACAAGTGGCCAGAGGTGAGGTCTTAGAATTGAACCAGGCATGGAGGTTCCTCTGCATAGAAATCAGTTCAATTCAGCACTCAGTCGTGTCAGACTCTTTGTAACCCCATGGACTGTACAGCACGCAAACTTCCCTGTCCTTCACTGTCTCCTGGAGTTTGCTCAAACTCATGTCCATTGAGTTGGTGATACCATCCAACCATCTCATCCTCTGTCATTCTCTTCTCTTTCTGCCCTCAGTCTTTCCCAGCTTCACGGTCTTTTCCAGTGAGTTAACTCTTTGCAACAGGTAACCAAAGTATTGGAGTTTCAGCTTCAGCATCAGTTCTTCCAATGAATATTCAGGACTGATTTCCTTTAGGATTGACTGGTTTGGTCTTCTTGTAGTCCCAGGGACTCTCAGGAGTCTTCTCCAACANAACAGGTAACCAAAGTATTGGAGTTTCAGCTTCAGCATCAGTTCTTCCAATGAATATTCAGGACTGATTTCCTTTAGGATTGACTGGTTTGGTCTTCTTGTAGTCCCAGGGACTCTCAGGAGTCTTCTCCAACACCACAGTTCAAAAGCATCAGTTCTTTGGCACTTAGCCTTCTTTATGGTCCAACTCTCATATTCCTATATGACTAATGGAAAAACTGTAACTTTGACTAGACAGACCTTTGTTGGCAAAATGATATCTCTACTTTTTAATATGCTGTCTAGGTTTGGCATTGCTTTCTTTCAGGGAGCAAGCGTCTTTTAATTTCATGGCTTCAGTCACCATCCACAGTTATTTTGGAACCCAAGAAAATAAAATCTATCACTGTTCCCATTTTTTCCTGCATAGAGATGTGAAGAACATATTGGAGTCAAAGGTGACTTGTAGGGTTTGGACTTCATCTGGTGAAGGGATGGTAATGCCACTTATTGCAGTATTAATTTGGATGTTAATTATCAAGGTATGTGCCTGATAACCAGATTTGTAGGGGTGGATGAAAGCATCATCTGGTAATTGAGTAATATAAGAAAAATGCTAGGACCACTGATAAATTATAATTTTAAAGGTAAAAAAAAGATGATGAATCCCAGCAAAGAAAACTGAGAAAGTAACAAGGCAGTATCATGGAATCCAAGAAAAATTAGAGTTTCTAGTAAGGCGAGGAACAGCTCTGAGAGCCACTGAGAAGCTAAATGAGAGAACCGAGGAGTGTTGGGTGAAGTTGTTGACCCAGTGGTTACTGGTGACCTTGGTCAGAGCAGTTCCAGTGGACAGTAGAGCAGCGGGTTCTTGCACAGTGTTCTCTGAAATCAGGTGTCAGCCTTCCTTTACCTCGCTTACCAAGACGGGGCTGTATTTTCAGCTTCTAGGACAGATTCTAGGACAGATTATTAGACCTTTACGTCCTGGAAAATTCCATCAGGAGGATGAGGCTGTGTGAATTTAAAGACAGCTTTAGAATTGTTAACATCAGTCACTTTGACATAGAATTTCAGTTTTTCTATTTACTGTGCTTCTTTGAGTGGGCTGTAAAGCCTGAATCATCTTGTCAAATCATGTTCATTGATGGGAAAGCCACTTTAAAAATGTCACTGAGTAATACTACTAGTCAACACAGGGAACATTTTGAATGAATGGAATGCCATTGTAATTGTAATTAATTTTAGTTCTTTTCTAATAGTAGTAGACACTTATGCTTAGTATAAACTGCAGAAATTAAAATCATGAATAATTGGGAGTTATCAAGAATTTGGAGGTTTTTAATGGGTAAGTATTTTAGATACATTAATATCTTTTAAGCATTTTTGATATACTATCAGTACCAAACTACTGACTAAGGTTGAGGTATTTATTTTTCATAAGAGTAGAAATTTTATTTAAAATTATTTTTTAAATTACTTATTTTCCTGCGAAAGGCATAACTGGCTTGTATGATATAAATATGTGTTTTAAGTTAGGATTTAAAACTAAATGAGTCAAAGAGGTGGTAAACAGCATTTGTTAGGAGGAAGTAGGTGAACTATGGTGGAATGGGTTGGGTAAGAACTACTTCACATTGCTGCGTCTATTAGCCTGACCCTCTGTGGTGTTCTAGGATGTGGCAGGGTAGTTGCTAAGGGTGGTTTTATAAGGGGGGATTTCAGAACCTTTCTTAGGCCCTTTGCTTATGCTTATCCTTCTGCCTGGTAATCTCTTCTTTCCTTTTGCCCCCTCCACCTTCATCTATGAATTCCTACTAATCCTTCAGCTCTTAGTTTAGATCCCACTTTCTCAGGGAAGCTTTCACTGATTTCCCATAATAGAACAAGTTTCTCTGGTTTTATGCTCTGTTAGCACTCAATATCAAGGCTGTATATTGTCACCCTGCTTATTTAACTTACATGCAGAGTACATCATGAGAAATGCTGGGCTGGAAGAAGCATGGAGAAGACTCTTGAGAGTCCCTTGGACTGCAAGGAGATCCAACCAGTCCATTCTGAAGGAGATCAGATTTCTTTGGAGGGAATGATGCTGAAGCTGAAACTCCAGTACTTTGGCCTCCTCATGCAAAGAATTGACTCATTGGAAATGACTCTAATGCTGGGAGGGATTAGGGGCAGGAAGAGAAGGGGACGAGAGAGGATGAGATGGCTGGATGGCATCACTGACTTCATGGACGTGAGTCTGAGTGAACTCCGGCAGCTGGTAATGGATAGGGAGGCCTGGCATGCTGTGATTCTTGGGGTCACAAAGAGGTGGGCACGAGTGAGCAACTGAACTGAACTGAGCTGAGCACTCAATATATATGACTTTGCAAAATTTTTATCACAGTTGCAACAAAAATATTTCATGTGTGATTAGTTGTTTGTACCCTCCCACCCTGCTACCCTGAGCTTTGTATAGTGGCAGAGTATGACTGTCTTGCTCACTAGTATTCCTAGTGCCTGGTGGCCTAAGGTCATTCAGTATTGGTAGATGAAGGGAAGTCCAGAAGATTGCTCTTTATAAACCCTGGGACTGAACTTTTAAGGTAGCTGCAGAATAAGTCCTGTATCAAGTCTAAGGATCTATTTGCATGACTCCCAGGGATGTCAGGGTAACTGAACCTTGTTCTCTGTTGCTGCTCTGAATTTAGGAGTGAACTTTGATGGGTCTGTGTTAATCTGAAGAGTCTGAGAAAGTTAAATGAGGACCTATTTCTTGACCTAGAATACCATGCTGTAGTGTTTTTTTTTTTTTTGGATCTCATTCTTCCATGCGTGTATAGTGCTGTATCTCATGTTCTTTGTGCAATATTCAGACCACCAAAATGGGGGTAAAAGCCCCTAATTTCAGTTGAACAGTTGTCAAGTAATTGTTCTGAGTGTTTTATAGGATGAAAAGTTTAATCCTCACAATAGCAGTATGAAGTTGGTGGTGTTCTTTTTTCATTGGCCATGCTGTGAGACATGTGGAATCTTAGTTCCCCTACTAGGGATCACACCCACGCCCTCTGCAGTGGAAGCACAAACGCTTAACCACTGGGCCACCAGGGAAGTCCCTGAGGTTGATGCTATTCTTACTGTCATTTTACAGATCAGGTAACTGAGGTGCAGAGAAGTAAAGTAACTTGCCCAAGGTCAGTAGCTAGCAAGTGGTAGAGTCACCATGCAAACTCAGGCATCTGGCAGTGGAGTGCCTGCTCTTAACCCCTGCGCTATCCCAGGCTACATGAGCTGGCCCTTTGTACACTTCCAGAATAGTCTGTGTACACAACTACTTTAGTTTTTTTTTTTTTTTAATGTAAAATTGGTTTTGAAGAAGGGTAGTTGGATTTCTAGAAAGTTTGATGTGACCTTTCCTTAGCCAGACTTATCCACAACGTCTACCAGTGAGGTGCTTTTTGGGAGACTTAGAAATCCCTTTATCTACATTAGTCACTGGAGAATGATGCTGATTCTTTGCTTTGCACCTGAGTGACCTCAACTTCCTTTTGTATCTGTCTTCCTATAATCCTTATTTTGATTTACCGCGTCTCATCTCTCAGGTAATCTCAACATTGACACTTATCAGATGGTGTTTCTGCTGTCTCAGTTTAAGGTCATACCTTTAATTCCCTTTCATCTTGAATTCCTGCATAAATAAATAGAAACGGAGGAGGGAATGTGCACTACTGAGATAAAGGAAAATTAGCCGTCAATTGCCAAGGTGACCGTTCCCCGTCTTTTTCCCCAGCCCCATGACCAAATTTAAGTAAATCCCTAAATGAACTCAAAATCCTTGAGTTCAGAGTTCACCAGGCTAATGTTAATGTCATTTTGTATGTCCAGTTTTTATCCTCTATATTATGATTGTGGAAAAATGTTCATAAATACTTTACATCATTCCTTTTATCCATCTTTTGATACTGACCTATATGTATAAAGGATAGAAATGGTATGGACCTAACAGAAGCAGAAGATATTAAGAAGAGGTGGCAGAAATACACAGAAGAACTATACAAAAAAGAGCTTCACAACCCAGACAATCACAATGGTGTGATCACACACCTAGAGCCAGACATCCTAGAGTGAGAAGTCAAGTGGGCCTTGGGAAGCATCAATATAAACAAAGCTAGTAGAGGTGATGGAATTCCAGTTGTGCTGTTTCAAATCCTAAAAAATGATGCTGTGAAAGTGCTGCACTCAATATGCCAGCACATTTGGAAAACTCAGCTGTGGCCACAGGACTGGAAACGGTCAGTTTTCATTCCAATCCCTAAGAAAGGCAATGCCAAAGAAGGCTCAAACTATCACACAGATGCACTCATCTCACACGCTAGCAAAGTAATGCTCAAAATTCTCCAAGCCAGGCTTCAACACTACATGAACCGTGAAAGTCCAGATGTTCAAGCTGGTTTTAGAAAAGACAGAGGAACCAGAGATCAAATTGCCAACGTCCATTGGATCATCGAAAAAGCAAGAGAGTTCTAGAAAAACATCTACTTTATTGACTATGCCAGAGCCTCTGACTGTGTGGATCACAACACACTGTAGAAAATTCTTCATGAGTTGGGAATCCCAGACCACCTGACCTGCCTCTTGAGAAATCTGTGTGCAGGTCAGGAAGCAACAGTTAGAACTGGACATGGAACAACAGACTGGTTCCAAATAGGAAAAGGAGTACGTCAAGGCTGTATATTGTCACCCTGCTTATTTAACTTATATGCAGAGTACATCATGAGAAACACTGGGCTGGAAGAAGCACAAGCTGGAATCAAGATTGCTGGGAGAAATATCAATCACCTCAGATATGCAGATGACACCACCCTTATGGCAGAAAGTGAAGAGGAACTAAAAAGCCTCTTGATGAGAGTGAAAGAGGAGAGTGAAAAAGTTGGCTTAAAGCTCAAGATTCAGAAAACTAAGATCATGGCATCCGGTCTCATCACTTCATGGCAAATAGATGGGACAACAGTGGAAAAAGTGGCTGACTTTATTTTTTTGGCCTCCAAGATCACTGCAGATGGTGATTGCAGCCATGAAATTAAAAGACGCCTACTCCTTTGAAGGAAGGTTATGACCAACCTAGACAGCACCTTAAAAAGCAGAGACATTACTTTGTCAACAAAGGTCTGTCTAGTGAAGGTTATGATTTTTCCAGTAGTCATGCATGGATGGGAGAGTTGGACTATAAAGAAAGCTGAGTGCCAAAGAATTGATGCTTTTGAACTGTGGTGTTGGAGAAGACTCTTGAGAGTCCCTTGGACTGCAAGGAGATCCAACCAGTCCATCCTAAAGGAGATCAGTCCTGGGTGTTCACTAGAGGGACTGAAGTTGAACCTGAAACTCCAATCTTTGGACCACCTGATGTGAAGAGCTGACTCATTTGAAAAGACCCTGATGCTGGGAGGGATTGGGGGCAGGAGGAGAAGGGGATGACAGAGGATGAGATGGTTGGATGGCATCACTGATTCAATGGACACGAGTTTGGAGGGACTGCAAGAGTTGGTGATGGACAGGGAGGCCTGAAGTGCTGTGGTTCTTGGGGTCACAAAGATTCGGACATGACTGAGTGACTGAACTGAACTGATTGTCTAGCCTCTTCCAAATTATGGCATCTGATAGAAACAGATGTATCTTTCTCATAATTCAAACTGAATTTACAAACAGATCCTCATTGGAGCAGTTTAAGCAATATCTTAGTATCAAGGTAGGCAGATATGTTTTGCATTGCTTTTTAGTGTACAAGAAAAATCATCCACAGTGAACACTCCCACTTGGAAAAGGGAGGAATGGAAATCATGGCCTTTGTGCTTCATAACAGTGGTGCCACCTGCTGAGTAGTTCAGTTCAGTTCAGCCGCTCAGTCGTGTCCGATTCTTTGCGACCCCATGAATCGCAGCACACCAGGCCTCCCTGTTCATCACCATCTCCCGGAGGTCACTCAGACTCACGTCCATCAAGTCCGTGATGCCATCCAGCCATCTCATCCTCTGTCGTCCCCTTCTCCTCCTGCCCCCAATCCCTCCCAGCATCAGAGTCTTTTCCAATGAGTCAACTCTTCGCATGAGGTGGCCAAAGTACTGGAGTTTCAGTGAGCCCGATGGGCTGCCGTCTGTGGGGTCGCACAGAGTCGGACACGACTGAAGCGACTTAGCAGCAGCAGCAGCAGAGAAAGGGACGACAGAGGATGAAATGGTTGGATGGCATCATGGACTCAATGAACATAGGTTCGAGTGAACTCCTGGAGTTGGTGACGGACAGGGAGGCGTGGTGTGCTGCAGTCCATGGGATCACAAAGAGTCAGACACAACTAAGTGACTGAACTGAACTATATGTATATTCACTTGTTTATTTGATACCTCCCTTTGGATGTTTTAAAGGCACCTCAAAGTAACATGGCATAAACCAAACTTTTTCTCAGTAGCCAAGTTCTTCCTTCCTTCTGCCTCCCAAATCTAATCTTTCATCTTCTGCATCTTAACTTGGTTTTCAAATCTGTCATTCTCATAAAATCCCTCCTACCACTATCCAAGGTGGGTTACCATTATATCTTACCTTAATTATTACATTCTCTCTCCTGTCTGGATCCTTTTCTCAACTTGGCTCACTTCCAACTATTACCAGAATGATGATTCAAAAGTCACTTTCTTGTAATCATAGAATACTTTTTTATCATCTCTATAATAAAGCCCAAAGTTTTTTTTTTTTTTTTACATAGTCTAGAAAATCTTCTTGAATTGGTCCTTACCTGTTTTTTCAGATGCATCTTACACATTCTTCACTCCTTGTGGATCCCTCCTTAGATTCTTCGATTCAGCCGTACTGAACAACTTCCATTTTCTCAAACATCGTTGTTCTCTGTGTTTTCTGAACCTTCAAATGGCTTTTCCTGCCTCTCACCCCACTAACTTCTATACACCCCTCTGTACGCAGCTTGCACATCATTAGGTAACTTTCCTTGACTCGTCTTGGTCCAGATTAGATGCCCAAGCCTTGTATTCCTGTAACACCATGTTCTGTCTCTTTGTAGCACTTACTAGGCTTGTGCAGTTTCTTGTTTTATCGTTTGGCTGGCCTCTGGACTGAGCTCTGTGATGATGCAGACTGTGTCTTCATCACCCTTTTCTTTCCAGGATGCAGCCAGTGCTTCAGAATGCTTGATTCATATTTGTTGAAAGTATGGTTGACAGGTGACGTTTTACATTTGACTCAGAGAAGTAAGTTCAGTGAACAGTGAATCTCTCTGAAGGCACATATTTTATACTCTCACCCAAGAAAGCTGACTAAAATGACTTTAAAAGTCAACTGAAATGGTTTCAGTTTTCAAATTACCTTAACTGGTGTTGTAAAGTCAGATAAGGCATATACTCTTCAGAGAAAGGCATACTAGTCGACCTGGGAGATAAATTGGGAGATTTTTATGTGTAAGTTGCATAGATTGTTCATGTTATGCTATTAATATCAGTGATTCCTGAGTCTATTACTTTTTAAAGGAAATGGAACAAATCATCACTTCTAACCTATACATTTGCTCTTCCTCTTCCGATATTTGTCTTGACTGAGAACAGATCTGTTCTGGCTGGCCCTCAGGATAGAAACCTGGAAATTATTCTAGCGTCTCTTTTCACCCTTGTTCCTCAAAAGCAATTCATCCCCAGTTGCAGGCTGTTATCTTCTAACAGATCTGTACTCTCTTTCTGTTTGTTTTTAATTCCTTAGGCCTCTGGTTTAGACTTCTAAAATGGCCTCCTCTGCCCCTTGCTACCTTTTAATCTACCTCAGAAATGATCTTTATACAAGTTTGGCCCATATATTTGTTTCTGGTTTAGGTCCTTCACAAGGTAAGCTCTCAAGCTCTTTGATCATCATGCTTTTGCCCCTGCATTATTCTGCAGTTTAGTCTTTTTCCATTGTTCCAATCTTATATGTCACAAGCCAGTAGTAACTGAATCCTTATAGATAGGTAGTAGATAGTGAAGCCATTCAGTCATGTCCGACTCTTTGCGAGTCCATGGACAGTAGCCAACCAGGCTCCTCTGTCCATGGGATTTTCCAGGCAAGAATACTGGAGTGGGTTGCCATTTCCTTNCCAGTAGTAACTGAATCCTTATAGATAGGTAGTAGATAGTGAAGCCATTCAGTCATGTCCGACTCTTTGCGAGTCCATGGACAGTAGCCAACCAGGCTCCTCTGTCCATGGGATTTTCCAGGCAAGAATACTGGAGTGGGTTGCCATTTCCTTCTCCAGGGGATCTTCCCAACCCAGGGGTTGAACCCAGGTCTCCCGCATTGTAGGCAGACGCTTTACCTTCTGAGCCACCAGGGAAGTCACAACTAGAATCCTTATAGTTGCCTAAAGTCACCATACTGTCTCAAGTCACTGTGCCTTTGTGTAGAATCTCTTTTGGGAAGCAAATCCTGACTTCCTTTGCATTCCTCAGCCAAGAAGTAGAATTAATCATTATCCCCATACTTGAAACAGTTAGTTACATTGTATTATAGTCTATTAATTAATTGACTTACATAGTGTGCTATTAAACTCTGAACGTCTAGAAGTTAGGAACACTAGTTTTGTGTATTTTTTTTTTTAATGTTTCACACAGTGTGCATTAGTTTCTCAGGGCTGCCAACAAAGTACCACAAACTGGGTGGTATTAAAAAAAAAACAAAACATTTATTGTCCCACAACTCTGGAGGCTAGAAGTCCCAAACCAAGATGCTGGCAGGGCCACGTTCCTTTTGAAAACTGCAGGGACTCTTTCCTCTTCCAGCTTCTTTCTGGTGGCTTGCTGGCAGGTTTTGGTATTCCTCGGCTTGCTGCTGCGTAACTCCAGTCTCTGCCTTCACTGCCACATGGCTTTCTCCATATGTATCTGTCTTACAAGGACACCAGTCATGTCAGATTAGGGGCTTACCCTACCTCTCTATGACCTCATCAAAACTTAACTGTTTCTTAACTGTCATCTGCAGTGACCCTATTTCCAAGTAAGATGATTCTGAGGTAGTGGGAGTTAAGACTAAAATATATATTTGGAGGGATATAACTTACTCCAGTGTTTAGCTTGCAAGTATTCAGTAGATATGTACTGAATTAAAATATAAATGAAATGTATGTTATACATTCATGGTATATAATTAAAATATTTTTAGTGTGATTTTCAAAATTACTGTGTACAAAGTATCTTTTAGATTTATCTATTTCCAAAAATTACATAATAGTTGCATGATACTTGTGACATTTGAAAATTAATAAATATACTGTATTAAAAGCTGTNTGCAAGTATTCAGTAGATATGTACTGAATTAAAATATAAATGAAATGTATGTTATACATTCATGGTATATAATTAAAATATTTTTAGTGTGATTTTCAAAATTACTGTGTACAAAGTATCTTTTAGATTTATCTATTTCCAAAAATTACATAATAGTTGCATGATACTTCTGACATTTGAAAATTAATAAATATACTGTATTAAAAGTGAAAGCAAGTATTATATTCTCCGAATTCTTTATTTTTAAGTCCACTTTTAATGTCTGTACTAATTTATATACTTTACATGTGAAAGTTTTGAAACAATAGATATATTTTAAATTCGGAAAGCACGTTGTAGGCCTCAGTAGCAGTAAATACCCTGTCTATATCCTTTACTCTGTTTTAAGTTGTACCTCCTTTCTGCGCACTATTGTACATTAATGTTGTAGCTTTTTTCTTCAGATTTTTTTTTTAAATCTCTGTTGAGTAGTTTTCCATATTTAACCTATATAATAAATTGTATCCTTTAATGGAAATATGGAGAAATTAAGCTTATGTGATCTACTTCTTAGGTTCTAAGAGTCCTAGTTAGTGGGCAAATAAAATAGAAAGCTATGTCATCCTCAGTAAATAAGAAAACACAGAGTAACCTTATTTCTGGTTTTTTGTTTTTAAAGAGCCAGTACTTCCCATTTTTTGTTTTATTTTCTTTTATTTCTGGGTTTTTAAGTCA
Organism: Cephalophus harveyi; assembly: GCA_006410635.1. Lineage (NCBI taxonomy): Eukaryota > Metazoa > Chordata > Mammalia > Artiodactyla > Bovidae > Cephalophus > Cephalophus harveyi. The sequence goes on along the minus strand of SJYT01079512.1, from coordinate 114,203 downwards.
CTGATCTGTTAGTTTAGTGAGACATCATCAGAGCTTTTTAGACCATACCCAAGTTTCCTTTGCATTGAATGTTACTCAGGGGAACTCTTGAAAGAAGTAACTATGTTAAGTGTGTTTAAGTTTAATGGATCTCTTCTCTATGCCTGCTAAGGCCTAATAGTTACATTCCATTAACAACTGATGTAGTAAAACTTATTAGAAATTTTTTATGGCTAGTGCTTTTTGCATCCAAAGAAACTTTTGCCTACTCCAAGTTTACAAAGATGGTCTATGATTTCTTCTTAGAGCTTTCTAGTTTTAGGTTTTAGATTTAGATCTCTGATCCATTTTGAGTTGATTTTTATGTGTAGTGTAACTGAAGGTTGATTTTTTTTGAAAATTGATATCCAGTTGATCTAACACCATTTGTTGGAAAGATTTTCCTTTCCTGTTGAATTATCTTTACAGTTTTGTCAAAAATCAGTTGACCAAATATGTGTGGGTCTGTTTTTAGATACTTACTCAGTTCCATTGAGGTATGTGTCTTTTCTTTTGTCAGTACCCCCATGATCTTGATTACTGAGCTGGAAATCATTTTAAGTCTTGAAATCAGCTGGAGTGAGTCTTCCAACTTTATTCTTAGAATTTTGCTTATCCTAAGTTATTTGTATTTCCATATAAATTTTAGAATCAACTTGTCATTTTCTACTTGAAATGTCAGGTAGAATTTTCATTGGGATTCCATTGAATGTATAGATCAGTTCAGGATTGAATTGATCCTAAATTGAATCCTGAATTGATTGATCTTGAATTGATCCTAGGAATATTGAATCCTCCTAATCTACAAACATGGTATATATCTCTATTTATTTAGGTCATGTTTAATTTCTCTCATTAGCGTTTTGTAGTTTTCGGTATAGAAGTCTTGGATTTATTCCTAAGTATTTAATATATTGGCTTCCCAGATGGCTTACTGGTTAAGAATCCGCCTGCAACACAGGAGACTTGGGTTCAGTCCCTGGTTGGGAAGATCCCCCAGAGAAGGAAATGGCAACCTACTCCAGTATTCTTGCCTGAGAAATCCCATGGATGGAGGCGCCTGGTAGACTGTAGTTATTGGAGTTGCACTAGTTGGACTTACTGACTAGCGACTTAGCAGCTAAACTACCACCACATTTAATGGTATTAAAATAACAAATCCTTTGAAAGGTTCACTACCTCATAAAGAGAGAGACTGCAACAACTGTGGGGTGATTGTTATAACCAAAGTCAGGTGAAAGCCAACTAGATATTCACAGCATTTGACTGGTAGCCCACTTTGTCAGGCTTTGGAAAAGTGACATAATTTTTTTATACCGTTTTTTTTTTTTCTACAAAAAATTTTGTTCAAACTTTTGAAAAAAATATTTTCATGAATCTTCTTTATACCTAGTGCTAGTTTATTTTTTATCATAATGTTACTTAAGTATGTTTTTACATAAAATGCATGCTTATAGTTCTGATAAAGCTATAAATCAGAAAAGATACACAAATTCAACTAAGTAAAACTATAAAACCAGCATAGGCTCAAGTTAACAACATTAATGTGCTAGAGGACTAGACTTGAGATACTATTTTTCTACTATTATATTGCTGGAAGCAGTATAGTATATTAATTAAGAGCATGGGCTCTAGAGTTAAGACTGAAGTTCAGATTTTGGCTCTACCATTATTTTTCCCAAGATGATAAGTTACCTAACTTAGGATTTTTGCTAGAATTCTTGACATGTCAAGTTCTAGAGTAGTGCCTGGCAATCAATAATTGCTCAATAAATATTAACTATAGCAATTGTTTTATATTGTCATTCTGAAATCTAATGATTAATGTTAGGTTTGATGGTAGCAAGTCTGATTCTATGTTTAATATGTTTCTGATTTTGGCTTTAACAATATGACTACTAATGCATAGAATGTCTGCTTACCTAAGTTAACATACAGTGTGGTGATAATAACTTTATAGNTATTGTCATTCTGAAATCTAATGATTAATGTTAGGTTTGATGGTAGCAAGTCTGATTCTATGTTTAATATGTTTCTGATTTTGGCTTTAACAATATGACTACTAATGCATAGAATGTCTGCTTACCTAAGTTAACATACAGTGTGGTGATAATAACTTTATAGCTTTGCTGATTTAGGATAATCAGATCTCATACTTAGACTCTGCTAGGTAGGCCTCCTTGAGGTTCATTTTTTAATGAGGCGTCCCATAATCTGTAACACTGGTGCCTTATCCAATCATCACCCATATAAGATTTGGGAAAATCTTTCCTGAAGTTATTTTGAATTCTTGAAAATACAGAAAAAGCATTATTTTTGAGCATAGAGCTTGTCATCAGACTGCTGATGGAAATCAGTATATTCTAGAAACTATAGTTCATCCTTGAACTGCTTCTGGGTTAATCTGTATATAATTTATAGTAGGAGCTCGATATCTATGGTTCCTCAACAACCATGGATTCAATCAACCATTGACTGTGTAGTACCATAGTACTACTTACTATTGAAAAATATCAGTGTATAGGTACACCTGCACAGTTCAAATCCACATTGTTCAAGAGCTACTATTCTCAGTAGTTTGAAAATACCTTGATTGCCTTATTTTTGATTCTCTTTTGTATAAACTTAGAATATATAGTAGTATATTGATAGCTATTCCTTGTCAGCTTAGACTCAGTTCATTTAAGTACCTTAAATGTTAGCTAATTATGTTCTCATAACTACCAGTTAACATTGGGTTGCCTGGTTAAATTATATTAATACTAATACTGGAAAAATATTTTCATTTTATGGTACTTGAGAAAAGTTTAAGAGCCTCTTCATGAGATTGCAAGTGAGTTTCAGAATGTAATAAAAATGACTTATTATTACTACCTGTTGTTCTTAAAGTTGATGATTCTTATAGAATTAAGTGGCTAAGCTTTTAATAAAATATAAAATTTTATCCACTTTGCCTTTTAATTAAAATTTTTTTTTTGGCTGTGGGTCTTTAGCAAACATACTATTTAACTTCTGTATGGTAACTTTTACCTGGACAGTAAGTACTTTTGACTTCCACAGCCATATACAGTTTTGTATTTTGATTCCGCCACATTTTTACAGTTTGAACTGTTATCATTTAAATACTGTGCCATAATGTATATGGTTTTTTTCCTATGAGCATGTATCATTTACTTCTTTTCTCTTTAGTCTGTGACATTTAAAGAGGTATATTACTTCACCATCACATATGCCATTTCAGTTCAGTTCAGTCGCTCAGTCGTATCCAACCCTTTGGAACCCCATGGACTGCAGCACACCAGGCATCCCTGTCCATCACCAACTTCCAGAGCTTGCTCAGACTCACATCCATCGAGTCGGTGATGCCATCCAGCCATCTCATCCTCTGTTGTCCCCTTCTCCTCCTGCCTTCAATCTTTCTCAGCATCAGGGTTTTTTTCTAATGAGTCAGGTCTTTGCATCAGGTGACCAAAATATTAGAGTTTCAGCATCAGTCCTTCCAATATGCCATTTTCCTGATGTCAAATCATAATACTTTTCATTTGGCAATTATTAATGCAGAAAAGTAGTTTTGTATTTATACTTGGTAAAAAAGAATACATCATGAACAGGTTTCCCAACAAATGAGAGTTGAATGATGTCACTCTCGGTGATTATGGACACTAATGTGAGTATAGATACCAAGGCAAAGCAGAACTAAAATTACAAGGCAATGCTTAGATATAAGATTTAAATGATTCATAATATGCTTATATTAATTGTATTTTATTCTGATAAAAATGAAAAGGGTTAACATTATGACATAAAATTATAGCCCTCCCAAGGTTCATTTGTTGAATCCAGTCTGAGAAACAGTTGTCCTGGAGTACAGTGCAAAGAAAAAAAAGGATTTTGCTGTAAGGTTTCTAAAACCAGAGATGGATATTCTTTTTTTGTGTTAGTAGTTGAGTTTAGCTTTGTATAATCATATACTCCATGGCAGTGACTTAAGCTAGATCAGGGTTTAATCTTTCCCCTTATGTAACAAGGAGTCTTAGGCAATTCGGAGCTGATGCAGTGGCTCCATCATGTTACCAAGCTCCTCTGGCTATTCTTTCCCATCCTTAAGTCCTTAATTCCTGTTCCTGAGATGACCTCTGGGGGCCCAGCCATCATGTCCTTGTTCCCAGAAGGAAGAAAGAACAAAAGGAGAAAGGCAAAAACCGGACAAGTCTATATTTCTGAGGGCTTTGGCAGAAGCCCCACCCCGTGACTTCCGTTTACATATCACTGGCTAGAACTGTGTCGTATGGTATTTTCCACATCAAAGGAAGCTGGGAAATACGTTTTAGGTGAGCATATTGCTGCCCCAACAGACTGGGACTCTGTAATAAGTAAGAGAGAATGGATACTGGGTAGGCAAATAGAAGTCTCTGCCACACTAACCAAGCAGGTATGTTAAGAAAGCCCAAAAAACAAATCCCAACGCCTCCCCAGTCTCTCTTTTATCTGCATTTCTACTTTAAAGTTATATGAAAGGAATAGACATGAAATAAGATCCTAAATTGCTAGATCATGAAAGAAGCATAAAGATCATAGTCCTGTCATTTTAGACTTAGAGATAATTAGTGAATTATTAGAGGCCAAAGACATAAGTTCCAGAAAGAAAATTTGAAGTTCTTGACTCCCACACCAGTCCCTGTTCTTGTGATTTGCTGTGTCTGTGCACTCAAACGCTCAGTTGCGTCCGACTCTTTGCGACCGCGTGGACTGTAGCCCATCAGGCTCCTCTGTCCAGGGGATTCTCCCGGCAAGAAAACCAGAATGGTTGCCATTTCCTCCTCCAGGGGATCTTCCCAGTTTGTGCTGCTTCATAAAATCTGGTTGTTCATGTATTATTCTCCTACATACACAAGACAGCTGTGTTTCTGTTTACACCCTTGGGGAGAAAGTCCTCTTATCCCTTAAATGATTACAATAAAAGTCATAGGGAATTTCATGTTTCTTATTTGAGGGTCTTATATGTCCATTTTGTTAGTGTGGATGGTGCTTCCAGTATTTATATATTTATTCATTCACTCTTCATATATTCAGCATCTACGATAGATTATGAGATCTCAAGCACAACCGTATCTTACTAGTTTCTGTATCCCTAAGTAGGTCCCATTGATGAATGAAAAATTGTCATAGTCCCTGTCCTCAGGTAATCCTTAGGCAAGTCTGGGAGATGGATAAGAAAGTCAGTGGTAATGGTACAGAAAAGGCCAAGTTCTTTGAGATGATGGAAGTACAGGAAGAGAATCTAAAATCTCTGAGGCGCAAAGAGGATCTGGAATGACTTCAACAGAAGGTAGTCCTGAGGTCATCCCTGAATGGGTTTTCCACGTAAAGAAAGAAGGCGGCTGCATATCAAGGCAAAGAAAGCTTTTAGTGGCCCAGGGCCCGTGAGAAACTGTGTTTAGGGAGGAGGAGACCACAAGAGACGCGAGAGAAGCCCATAGTAGAAAATGAGGCTTGGGACGTTTCTGTGGCCATGGCTGTATTAGAGGGGCTGTAGCACACACGTTATGGAAGATGTTAAAGGGTTTGAGTTTACCAGGCTCTGCTGCTGGTGTGCCATGGAGGCAGGGCAGAGAGCAGAGTCTCAGCTGCACCCTTCCGGATGGTCGCACGGCCTTGCCGTTGGCCCGCGGCACCTTAGTACAGCGCCCGGTACCGGCGAGGCACCTCTGGTTACTCCAGCTGCAGATGACCAGGGCACACACATCCAGATCCTTCTTCCTTCTTGCTAGTTCTTCCCAGGGTCTTCCTTTGACAGAGCCTTGTTAGGCGTTTCCAATCACACACGGCTCCGTCTGTACCTTTTTTCACTTTTTTTGCCTGTTACGTTGTCCTTACTCTTACCCAGTCAAGGACCCGTAACAAGTATTCTTTTTGACCTCTGTCCAATAAAGAATGATTTATTTCTATTTGGTAGTTGGTTATATACCAACTTGTGTGTGTAGGATCCTAAGATGGTAAAATAGACCGGATGAATCTTTTTACCTCTGAATTGTGAGATAAAGGCAGTGTTTCAGGAATTTCAGACAGCAAGAAGATGGGAAGCCTGCTCCTAAGACTTGGTTAGGGTCTGGCACCCGGCCTGCCCACCCTTGCTTCTGGTCTGCAGCCTGCCTGCACCGCATCCCAGCAGGGGCCTCTAGTGGCTCTCCTTTCAGTCTGTTTTCCCTTTTCTGTTAAAAGACTTTTCTTCCCCACATCTCAGATTGAGCCCCACATTTCCTTCATGGACTCCCCGTAATGTCATTTGTTTTCTGGTATCCAGCAGGAAACAGCCAGACTTCCCTTCTCTCCCATCCATCCTAGAATGGATCTGAGCCTTTGTTGACTCTTTCTCTAGTGATGAAGTTTATGGTGGTGGAAGGTGAAATTGGAAGTTCATCCTCTTGGTTAATTGAACCTGTCTTTCTGTAACTTTGAAAGTAAAATGTGCTGTGAAAAGTTCACCTCTTTTTTATTGCTTTTTTTTTTTCACTTTTTTTCTTATGTAGACATTATATTAATAACAATAAAGGAAATAACAGAAAATTCTCAAATCCCACAGCCAGAAGCCATAAACTGTTTCTACTTTTCCCCTACATTCTCTTGCAGTCTCTGCCCATATACATTATAGTAACTATTACTTTTATTGTGTGCCACCTAATCGTAGTTCAAGGAAATTGAAGTGATTGAGATCTGGGAATATATTGGGTAATAATGGCTTCTTATTTTGATTATTTCCTTTTAGGAAAGACACTGCTGATCCTGTAACATGGAGGATTGCCTTCATACCTCATCTGAGAATCTATCCAAACTGGTCAGCTGGGCCCACAGCCATGGGACCATCTGCAGCCTCATTCCAAACCTGAAACACTTACTTTCAGAAGGTTCCCATGGGAACCTGACGGCGATGTGGGGCTGCAGTGCCGGCCACGCTTATCACTGGCCACTGACAGCCACTTGCAGAGCTGGCTCTCAGGAAAGGGTCTGTTTCCAGGATAACAGAAGTTTTAACTCTGATAGTCCAAGTATAATTGGCGTGCCCTCTGAGACTCAAACTAGCCCCGTTGAAAGGTACCCTGGGAGACCAGTAAAAACGAAGCTGGACTGTAACCGGACCAGAGACTCCTGTGACTTCTCTTATTGCAGTGAGCCCTCGGAACTGGATGAGGCGGTTGAAGAATATGAAGATGAAAACACTCTGTTTGACATGGTTTGTGAGTCCTCTGTTACGGATGAAGATAGTGACTTTGAACCCCAACCGCAGAGGCCTCAAAGCATTGCACGAAAAAGGCCTGGAATAGTCCCATCTTCTCTCCATTCAAGCTCCCAGACTCAAATGATTGATGAATGCAGCAGTGATGTCATCATTAAGAAGATCAAACAAGAGATTCCCGAAGATTACTATATTGTGGCGAATGCAGAGCTCACTGGAGGGGTAGATGGACCAGCCCTGTCATTGACACAGATGGCAAAACCCAAGTCTCAGACTCATGCTGGTCCCTCCTTAGGGTCTGCTAAGCTGATTTCCCACGTAACATCCGCCATCAGCACAGAGCTGGACCCACACGGTGTGTCTGCATCCCCCTCTGTGATGTCTAGACCAGTCGTCCAGAAGACCACCAGGGTATCTCTGGCTTCACCTAACAGGGGACCTCCTGGTGGCCAGCACGTGGCCATGCAGATGCCCGTGAGCACATCCCACCCTAACAAACAGATCAGCATCCCTTTGTCTGCCCTGCAGCTGCCGGGACAGGATGAACAAGTTGCTTCCGAAGAGTTCCTGTCCCATCTGCCCAGCCAGGTTTCCTCCTGTGAGGTGGCCCTTTCTCCCTCAGTTAATACAGAGCCAGAAGTGAGCTCCAGTCAGCAGCAGCCCGCAGTCGCTCCAACCATAACCACCGAGGCCACGGCCCAGTGCATACCAGGTATGGCGCGTGAGGCGGCAGCGTCCCCCGTTCACGTACATCAGAGAGTTGAGCGCCGTCAGCACTCCTAAAACCGTCGGCCCAGTTTGCTAGAATTTGGGCCTTTGTTAGTCTCAGAAAGATAGAAATAATGAAATATAATATACTCAGGTGATATAAAAAGGAAATTCATCATCTAGTCGGTGTACCTCAGGGCTGAGAAGACAGCTGTAGGATTGTGCTGTTGATATCACATGGCTAGATTTAAGGTTTATATCTGATCTGAAGCTGAATTTTTATATAGTAAAATGATTTTTGAAAGCTTTGCTCTCCTATCAGTATCAAGGTATTTGGTTAAAGTTTTGAAGCCAAAATGATGTTGGGTTAGGCGTATAATGAAAATAAACCTAATATTTTTTTTGCCAGTATTATTTATTGGAGCCAATTTAGCACTTTATTCATTTTAGTGGTGTGGCAATTTAAGACAGGTTTTTAAAAATAAAAGCAAAACGAAACACACAAATATATCTAGAAGAAGTAGTTTATATTTTTTCTCAAAATATATAATAATCAGATAACTTGCATTTCTGAAATACATGGATCTAACTAGAATGGATTGAGAGAAGAAAATAGTTGTATGAGGCCCCTGTCTGTAATTCGAACATTCTAAATGTTCTGTAATTCTAGCATTCAGTATTTATTTAATCTGAGCTCTTGTTATATAGAAGGGGTTTGAGTGTCATGCTTTTGAGTTCATGATTCAAATCTGATAGGCCAGAAGCAGAAACACGGAAGGGATGAACAGACATGCAGAGTGCTGTGGAGAAAGCAGACATTCGTGGCACATTTTGGTTTCATTTTAGTTCTTCTCATAAAGTCATGTATTTTAGGAAAAGCTTCTGGAAGCCTGAGATATCTATGCTTTTACCCTCTAACTTCCTGAAATGACATTGCTTTGCAAACATGCTTTTCCCGTTTTAGTGTCAGCCTTAAGATTCCAAAAGGAAATCTTCAATTTATAATTTCCAAATATAATCTTGATACCGCTAATAAAATATACAATGAAAATACTCATATCTGATTCAGAATTATGGTTTTCAGTTTATTCATCTTTCTTTCTTTTCAAAAGAACAGCTTTATTGAGATAAAATTCACGTACCTTAAAATAACTCTTTTAAATTTGGTATTTTTGGTATATTCACAGAGTTGTGTAACTATCGCCACTGTCTCATTTTGGAGTATTTTCATCACCCCAGAAAGAAACCCCATACCGTTAGCAGTCATTTTTTTCTCCTTCTCACAACCCCTGTCAACTGCTAATCTACTTCTGTCTCTATAGATCTGCCTGTTGTGCACATATATAAACGGATTCTTATTTTATGGCCTTTTGTGACAGTCGTCTTGTACTTAGCATCCAAAAGGTTAATCTATGTGGTAGTGTCTATCAGCATTATTTTCCCTCTCATTATCAAATAATATTTCATTGTGTGGATAGACCACATTTTGTTTTTCCTTTATAAGTGTCCTGATGGACACTTAAGTGGTTTCCATTTTTTGGCTGTGGTAAATATTGCTGCTAATGTCATTTATGTATATATTTTTGTGTGGACATACGGGCATGACTGAGCGACTGAACTGAACTGACGTTTTCATTTCTGTTGGGCAACTGTCTAGAAGTGGAATCTCTGGGTCATATGGTAACTCTATGTTTAACTTTTTGAGGAGCTGCCAAACTGTGTTCCAAAGCATCTTCACCATTTTACGGTCTCACCAGCAATTTTAAATGATTCCTGTTTCTCCATATGCTCACCAACACTTGTTTTCCCTTTAAAAAAAAATTATCCTGCTGGGTGTGTGAAGTGGTATCTTGTTGTGGTTTTAATTTGTGTATCTTCTTTTGAGAAAAATCCATTCAGATCCTTTGCCCATTTTCTAGTTGTATTGCCATTTTATTGGTGAGTTGTAGGGTTCTCTGTGAATTCTAGCTTTAAGCCTTTTATTAAATACACATTTTATAAATATTTTCCCACATTCCTTGGGTTGTCTTTTCCTTGTCCTTCCTTTCTTGTTTTACTTCAATCAAAAAGTGGTCTTTGACTTAATCTTCACATCATTAGACACAACATTGTCTTTATTAGACTGGTGAAAGTTTTTTCTAAGAAATCTGATTCTTGATATCTATAAGATATAAGTAGTACCTTTTCACTTAAATAGTTGTGAATCTAGTTTATTTGTCCCCCTCTCCTTTTTGTGTGTGAAATAGGAGATAGCCTGACAACAGTTTCTACATTCTACTTTATGTTTGAGGGTAGAATTCAGAAACGTGTCTTACAAAGTGGTCCAATATAACAAAACAGCTTAGTAAAACTGCCACTTGTGTTGTATATCCTAATAATTTAACCATGCAAAAAGCAAGTTGCAAGATTTCCTTGCATCTGTCTAGTGGATATTAGTCCACTGTATGTGTATTTGCTGTGGAGAAAGCAGACATTCGTGGCACATTTTGGTTTCATTTTAGTTCTTCTCATAAAGTCATGTATTTTAGGAAAAGCTTCTGGAAGCCTGAGATATCTATGCTTTTACCCTCTAACTTCCTGAAATGACATTGCTTTGCAAACATGCTTTTCCCGTTTTAGTGTCAGCCTTAAGATTCCAAAAGGAAATCTTCAATTTATAATTTCCAAATATAATCTTGATACCGCTAATAAAATATACAATGAAAATACTCATATCTGATTCAGAATTATGGTTTTCAGTTTATTCATCTTTCTTTCTTTTCAAAAGAACAGCTTTATTGAGATAAAATTCACGTACCTTAAAATAACTCTTTTAAATTTGGTATTTTTGGTATATTCACAGAGTTGTGTAACTATCGCCACTGTCTCATTTTGGAGTATTTTCATCACCCCAGAAAGAAACCCCATACCGTTAGCAGTCATTTTTTTCTCCTTCTCACAACCCCTGTCAACTGCTAATCTACTTCTGTCTCTATAGATCTGCCTGTTGTGCACATATATAAACGGATTCTTATTTTATGGCCTTTTGTGACAGTCGTCTTGTACTTAGCATCCAAAAGGTTAATCTATGTGGTAGTGTCTATCAGCATTATTTTCCCTCTCATTATCAAATAATATTTCATTGTGTGGATAGACCACATTTTGTTTTTCCTTTATAAGTGTCCTGATGGACACTTAAGTGGTTTCCATTTTTTGGCTGTGGTAAATATTGCTGCTAATGTCATTTATGTATATATTTTTGTGTGGACATACGGGCATGACTGAGCGACTGAACTGAACTGACGTTTTCATTTCTGTTGGGCAACTGTCTAGAAGTGGAATCTCTGGGTCATATGGTAACTCTATGTTTAACTTTTTGAGGAGCTGCCAAACTGTGTTCCAAAGCATCTTCACCATTTTACGGTCTCACCAGCAATTTTAAATGATTCCTGTTTCTCCATATGCTCACCAACACTTGTTTTCCCTTTAAAAAAAAATTATCCTGCTGGGTGTGTGAAGTGGTATCTTGTTGTGGTTTTAATTTGTGTATCTTCTTTTGAGAAAAATCCATTCAGATCCTTTGCCCATTTTCTAGTTGTATTGCCATTTTATTGGTGAGTTGTAGGGTTCTCTGTGAATTCTAGCTTTAAGCCTTTTATTAAATACACATTTTATAAATATTTTCCCACATTCCTTGGGTTGTCTTTTCCTTGTCCTTCCTTTCTTGTTTTACTTCAATCAAAAAGTGGTCTTTGACTTAATCTTCACATCATTAGACACAACATTGTCTTTATTAGACTGGTGAAAGTTTTTTCTAAGAAATCTGATTCTTGATATCTATAAGATATAAGTAGTACCTTTTCACTTAAATAGTTGTGAATCTAGTTTATTTGTCCCCCTCTCCTTTTTGTGTGTGAAATAGGAGATAGCCTGACAACAGTTTCTACATTCTACTTTATGTTTGAGGGTAGAATTCAGAAACGTGTCTTACAAAGTGGTCCAATATAACAAAACAGCTTAGTAAAACTGCCACTTGTGTTGTATATCCTAATAATTTAACCATGCAAAAAGCAAGTTGCAAGATTTCCTTGCATCTGTCTAGTGGATATTAGTCCACTGTATGTGTATAGTGAAAGTGAAGTTGCTCAGTCGTGTCCGACTCTTTGCGACCCCATGGACTGTAGCCTACCAGGCTCCTCCGTCCATGGGATTTTCCAGGCAATAGTCCTGGAGTGGCTTGCCATTTCCTTCTCCAGGGGATCTTCCCAACCCAGGGATCGAACCCGGGTATGCCACATTGTAGACAGACGCTTTACCGTCTGAGCCACCAGGGAAGCCAAAACCTGTAAATTAGAAATTAAAGCTTGAACTAACTGTAATAGGAATTTCCTAAGGAGTGATCCTGATATTTTGATCCATTGTTTCATGAAGGATGTTATATTGTTAGGAAATTACTGGTTTTGGGAAAACACTTTCTGAACTGGAAGCATCAATGAGACAAATTAAAATCTGATTGATACTTTTCTTTAATGAGAGATATATAAAGTTAATTGACAATTTACCTTTTTTCTGTGGAGCCCAAACTATGTTCTGTGCTCTTAAAAGTTTTATTTATTTATCAGTATTTGTGTTTTTTGCCTATTTGTAATAAAATAAAGTGAAGTGAAAGTCACTCAGTCATGTCCAACTCTTTGCGACCCCATGGAGTGTAGCCTGCCAGGCTCCTCTGTCCATGGAATTCTCCAGGCCTGAATCCCGGAGTGGGTAGCCATTCCTTTCTCCAGGAGATCTTCCTAATCCAGAGATCAAACCCAGGTCCTCCCGCATTGCAGGCAGATTTTTTACCGCCTGAGCCACCAGGGAAGCCCTGATAGTAATAGAATAAATTTTTTTGAAACGTAGATTTTTTAAAAAAGGAATTCAGAATCCAGCACATCCAAATGTATGTGGATGAATATGTGTAGATGGACTATAAGCACTTAATATGTAAAGCATGCTTAGGACTAAGCAAGGAAAGGTTCTAGAAGAACTAGCTGAAAGCAACATTGGGTACTTTTAAAATAGATGTTATATACGCTTAAGTATTTATTAGATCATTGTAGAAATACTGTGTATCTTTGAATAATATTTTTAAAATAAATAATTTGACAAATGACTATTGAGTCAGCCAGAAACAAAAGGAAACTGTCCATTTTGTTTAGTTTTACTGATACCGTTTAAAGTCTATTGCCTGGGAGTACCCTGGTGTCCAGTGGTTAGGACCCAGTGCTTTCACTGGCGTGGCCCTTGGTTCAGTCCATGGTCATGGACTAAGATCCCGTAGGCTGCAGCATGCCCCTCCCCCAAAAATCTGGTTCCCTGTTGGAAAGCCAGTCTTACGCTTTTCTATTCAGAACTAAACTCACATCGTTATAAAATGTTAACAAGGAGTGGATAAAATTACTAATTTTCATGTTAGCTCTGTTATAAAGCTCAACTCAAATCTTAGCAGTCATGCGTAAAGAGGATGTCCATTGTTAGAAGAATTATTGTCTATCTCCAAGTGGTTTGGATTCTATTAATTTTTGAGATTTTTATGTAAATTTGGAGCATTTGTCACAAATTTAAATTTTTATTGCATTATAAGTTGAGTGTTTATGTGTATATTTCTTAAATATATATATACACACAGCTTCCTTTATGATTTTGTGCAGGAGTTCTCCCTGTTGTTGTTGAAGTATAGCTGATTTACAGTGTTGTGCCAATCTCTGCTTTACAGCAAAGTGACTCAGTTATACACATACATACATTCTTTTTTTATATTCTTTTCCATCATCTTTTATCACAGGATATTGAATATAGTTCTGTGTGCTACACAGTAAGACCTTGTTATTTATCCATCTAAATGTAATCGTTTCCCCTGTTTGTGTGCTGAGTCGCTCAGTTGAGTCTGACTCTTTGCAACCCCATGGACTGTAGCCTTCCAGGCTCCTCTGTCCATGGAATTCTCCAGGCAGGAATACTGGAGTGGGTTGCCATACCCTCCTCTAGGGGATCCTCCCAACCCAGGGATCGAACCCAGGTCTCCTGCATTGCAGGCTGATTCTTTACCGTCTGAGCCACCAGGGAAGCCCTACCAGCCCCAGTTTCCCAGTCTATCCCTCTTCCTCACCCCATCCAGCCACAAGTTTGCTCTCTATGTCCATGAATCTGTTTCTGTTTTGTAGGGAGGTTCGTTTGTGCCATATTTTAGACTACATATAAGTGATACCATATGTTATGTCTTTCTAATTTCAGTTAGTATGATAGTTGCTAGTTGCATCTATGTGTGTGTGATAGTTGTGTTCAACTCTCTGTGACTCTATGGACTATAGCCTGCCAGGCTTCTCTGTTCGTGGGATTTCCTAGGCCAGAGTACTGGAGTGGATTGCCATTCCCTTCTACAGAGGATCTTCCTAACCCAGGGACTGAACCTTGGTCTCCTGCATTGCAGGCAGATTCTTTACTGTCTGAGCCACCAGGCTGCAAACAGCATTATCTCATTCTTTTTTATGACTGAGTAGTACAGCAAATCTGGAAAGCTCAGCAGTGGCCACAGGACTGGAAAAGGACAGTTTTCATTACACTCCCTAAGAAAGGCAATGCCAAAGAATGTTCAAACTACCACACAATTGTATTCATCTCACACGCTAGCAAAGTAATGCTCAAAATTCTCCAAGCCAGGCTTCAATAGTGTGTGAACCGTGAACTTCCAGATGTTCAAGCTGGATTTAGAAAAGGCAGAGGAACCAGCGATGAAATTGCCGATACCCGTTGGATCATCGAAAAAGCAAGAGAGTTTCAGAAAAAATCTGCTTTTGCTTTATTGACTACACAAAAGCCTTTGACTGTGTGGATCACAACAAACTGGAAAATTCTGAAGGAGATAGGAATACCAGACCACCTGACTTGCCTCTTGAGAAATCTATATTCAGGTCAGGAAGCAACAGTTAGAACTGGACATGGAAAAACAGACTAGTTCCAAATGGGGAAAGGAGTATGTCAAGGCTGTATATTGTCACCCTGCTTATTTAACTTATATGCAGAGTGCATCATGAGAAACGCTGAACTGGATGAAGCACAAGCTGGAATCAAGATTTCCAGGAGAAATATCAATAACCTCAGATACTCAGATGACACCACCCTATGGCAGAAAGTGAAGAGGAACTAAAGAGCCTCTTGATGAACGTGAAAGAGGAGAGTGGAAAAGCTGATTTAAAACTCAGCAGTCAGAAAACAAAGATCATGGCATCTGGTCCCATCACTTCATGGCAAATAGATGGGGAAACAATGGAAACAGTGAAAGACTTTATTTTGGGTGGCTCCAAAATCATTGCAGATGGTGACTGCAGTCATGAAATTAAAAGATGCTTGCTCCTTGAAAGAAAAGTTATGACCAACCTAGATAGCATATTAAAAATAAGAAACATTATTTTGCTGACAAAGGTCCGTTTAGTCAAGGCTATGGTTTTTCCAGTAGTCTTGTATGGATGTGAGAGTTGGACTATAATGAAAGCTGAGTGCCAAAGAATTGATGCTTTTGAACTGTGGTGTTGGAGAAGACTCTTGAGAGTCCCTTGGACTGCAAGGCGATCCAACCAGTCCATCCTAAAGGAAATCAGTTCTGAATAGTCATTGGAGGGACTGATGCTGAAGCTGAAACTCCAATATTTTGGCCACGTGATGTGAAGAGCTGATTCATGGGAAAAGACCCTGATGCTGGGAAAAATTGAAGGTGAGAGGAGAAGGGGATGACAGACTATAAGATGGTTGAATGGCATCACCAACGAAATGGACATGAGTTTGAGTAGGCTCCGGGAGTTGGTGATGGACAGGGAAGCCTGGCGTGCTGCAGTCCATGGAGTTGCAAAGAGTTGGACACGAGTGAGTGACTGAACTGAACTGAGTATTGCATTGTATACATGTACCACATTTTCTTTACCCATTCATCTGTCAGTGAACATTTAGTTTGTTTCCAGTGATGTGTCAAACTCCTACCCTGGAAAGGATACGGAGACCAGTTCTACACAGACCACATAGCTGACTGTGGGAGTCAGATGGGAGTGTTCTTCCAGGGCCATTCTGGATTCTAATCTTGAAAGAGACAGCATACCAGAGATACCTGCTACTTTTTTCTTTTTTTTTTGGAAGTCACTCAGTTATGTCCGACTCTTTGCAACCCCGTGGACTATACAGTTCATGGAATTCTCTAGGCCAGAATACTGGGGTGGGTAGCCTTTCCCTTCTCCACCTACTACTATTTATACAGGGTGAGTTTTTTTGTTGTTGTTTTTTGTTTTTTTGAACATTTAGTTTTCTTTGTGAGGCAGATAGAGTTGTTGTTTATATATATATATATATATCATTCAAATGCTGGATGTACTAGAACAGTGTTCTAAGGGATAAAAATATGCATAAGTAAATATGCTTATGTGTATATGTATGCATATGTATACATACATATACACGCAAACATAATTTTATACAGTTCCTTATTCCACAAGAAATATATGACTCTTCTTATCAGATGGACCAATACTATATTTGCTTTCTTAGGCACAGTCTTTCCTGTATCTTCCTGCAGGAAGACCTGCAACACGAATTCTGAAAGCTAAGAAAGAGAAGCAGAGTTAAAAGTCAGGCTTAGTTTATGCCATCATTTCCCTGCTTGTTATATATAAAAGGCTGCTTATCGAGGATTGGTGGCAGGGAGTGCGGGCGCTGAGATAGTAGAGCTTGGCCACTCAGGGTTTGGGGTCAGACATGCCTAGGTAAATTGCCAGCCCTGTCTCCTACTGGCCTTGTGACCTTAACTCAGTTCATTTCTCTGAGACTCAGTTTCTTCATTTGAAAAGTAATAACAATCGTCTGTCTCTTAGGATTGTTTGAGGACCAAATGCAAAGTATAGGTGAAGGACTAAAGAGAGTATTTGACATATGATAAACATTCAATGAATGGTAGTCTCCATCATTATTATTTTCCTTATCATTGTTGCTATTAATAGATTGTGCTCAATACTCTTGAATAGTCAAGTAGATTCTGATTTTGTGCATTAACATTCATTCATCTACTAAAATGGTCCATGAACAAGTATCACCTGGGTTCTTACTAGAAATGCAGATTCTCAGGTTCCACCCCAAACCCACAGAATCAGAATTTGCATTTTAACCGTGATCTCCAGGTAATTTGTATGCACATTGAAACTTGAGAAGCAGGGATGTAGGAAATGCAGGTTCCACGTTAGATGGCACATTGTTATTCCTTCTGACTGCACAGTGACTTTGAACACTTTTCCTGTTTGAGAGAATTCCCTCATTTGTGTATCTGCACTACCCCATTGGAGAGGCCAGAAACTCTCTTTTCCAAGTTGATATTTCAGTGAGGGCACAATCTTGTGACCTGAGGCTTTGCCATTCAAATGCATTCACTCTAGACTCTAATCAGAAGTACCTAAAACTTCCCTGGCCGTCCAGTGGTTAAGACTCAACGCTTATAATGCAGGGGGCATGGGTTCGAGCCGTGCTAGAGGAACTAAAATCCCACATGCTGCACAGCATGGGCAAAAATAAACAAATAAATAAAGAGGTCCCTACAGGAGTCTGTTTTGTAAAATACAGTCCAATTTCTAGAGGCAGCAGGAACAGGATTCCACCACCCGAGGCCCAAGCTGGAGTTTGGTGGCTGGTTTGTCTCCACCAGGGCAAATCAGTGGTTTGACCACCTCCATGTCTGGTTTCTTGGTGTTCTGAGAAATTATGTAGCCTTTATTAAATTCTTTTTCTGCCTAAACTAGCTAGATTGGGCTTTCATTGTTTTAAACAAAGAAGCTGGAGAAATATAACCTCCGGATAATTTTACCCTTGAATTGCCTTCGGTAGTGAGTGGCAAAAATATGGAAAGTTTGGTAAGCTCTAATAAGGGAGAATGAGTTTTGTTTCATTAGGCTTCTTGTTCTTTAGTTGGTAAGTCATGTCTGACTCTTTGCGACCCCATGGACTGAAGCATTCTAGGCTTCCCTGTCCTTCAATACATGCTGTCTATGTTTGTCATAGCTTTCTTTCCAAGGAGCAAGCATCTTTCAATTTCATGGCTGCAGTCCCCATCTCCAGTGATTTTGGAGTCCAAAAAAAATAAAATCTGCCACTGTTTGCATTTTTTTTCCATCTATTTGCTATGAAGTGATGTGATTGGATGCCATGATCTTAGTTTTTTGAATGTTGAGTTTTAAGTCAGCTTTTTTTATATATATATATATATCATTCAAATGCTGGATGTACTAGAACAGTGTTCTAAGGGATAAAAATATGCATAAGTAAATATGCTTATGTGTATATGTATGCATATGTATACATACATATACACGCAAACATAATTTTATACAGTTCCTTATTCCACAAGAAATATATGACTCTTCTTATCAGATGGACCAATACTATATTTGCTTTCTTAGGCACAGTCTTTCCTGTATCTTCCTGCAGGAAGACCTGCAACACGAATTCTGAAAGCTAAGAAAGAGAAGCAGAGTTAAAAGTCAGGCTTAGTTTATGCCATCATTTCCCTGCTTGTTATATATAAAAGGCTGCTTATCGAGGATTGGTGGCAGGGAGTGCGGGCGCTGAGATAGTAGAGCTTGGCCACTCAGGGTTTGGGGTCAGACATGCCTAGGTAAATTGCCAGCCCTGTCTCCTACTGGCCTTGTGACCTTAACTCAGTTCATTTCTCTGAGACTCAGTTTCTTCATTTGAAAAGTAATAACAATCGTCTGTCTCTTAGGATTGTTTGAGGACCAAATGCAAAGTATAGGTGAAGGACTAAAGAGAGTATTTGACATATGATAAACATTCAATGAATGGTAGTCTCCATCATTATTATTTTCATTATCATTGTTGCTATTAATAGATTGTGCTCAATACTCTTGAATAGTCAAGTAGATTCTGATTTTGTGCATTAACATTCATTCATCTACTAAAATGGTCCATGAACAAGTATCACCTGGGTTCTTACTAGAAATGCAGATTCTCAGGTTCCACCCCAAACCCACAGAATCAGAATTTGCATTTTAACCGTGATCTCCAGGTAATTTGTATGCACATTGAAACTTGAGAAGCAGGGATGTAGGAAATGCAGGTTCCACGTTAGATGGCACATTGTTATTCCTTCTGACTGCACAGTGACTTTGAACACTTTTCCTGTTTGAGAGAATTCCCTCATTTGTGTATCTGCACTACCCCATTGGAGAGGCCAGAAACTCTCTTTTCCAAGTTGATATTTCAGTGAGGGCACAATCTTGTGACCTGAGGCTTTGCCATTCAAATGCATTCACTCTAGACTCTAATCAGAAGTACCTAAAACTTCCCTGGCCGTCCAGTGGTTAAGACTCAACGCTTATAATGCAGGGGGCATGGGTTCGAGCCGTGCTAGAGGAACTAAAATCCCACATGCTGCACAGCATGGGCAAAAATAAACAAATAAATAAAGAGGTCCCTACAGGAGTCTGTTTTGTAAAATACAGTCCAATTTCTAGAGGCAGCAGGAACAGGATTCCACCACCCGAGGCCCAAGCTGGAGTTTGGTGGCTGGTTTGTCTCCACCAGGGCAAATCAGTGGTTTGACCACCTCCATGTCTGGTTTCTTGGTGTTCTGAGAAATTATGTAGCCTTTATTAAATTCTTTTTCTGCCTAAACTAGCTAGATTGGGCTTTCATTGTTTTAAACAAAGAAGCTGGAGAAATATAACCTCCGGATAATTTTACCCTTGAATTGCCTTCGGTAGTGAGTGGCAAAAATATGGAAAGTTTGGTAAGCTCTAATAAGGGAGAGTGAGTTTTGTTTCATTAGGCTTCTTGTTCTTTAGTTGGTAAGTCATGTCTGACTCTTTGCGACCCCATGGACTGAAGCATTCTAGGCTTCCCTGTCCTTCAATACATGCTGTCTATGTTTGTCATAGCTTTCTTTCCAAGGAGCAAGCATCTTTCAATTTCATGGCTGCAGTCCCCATCTCCAGTGATTTTGGAGTCCAAAAAAAATAAAATCTGCCACTGTTTGCATTTTTTTTCCATCTATTTGCTATGAAGTGATGTGATTGGATGCCATGATCTTAGTTTTTTGAATGTTGAGTTTTAAGTCAGCTTTTTGACTCTCCTCTTTCACTTTCATCAAGAGGCTCTTTAGTTCCTCTTGACTTTCTGCCATAAGAGTGGTATCATCTGCATATCTGAGGTTGTTGATATTTTTCCCAGCAGTCTAGATTCCAGCTCATGATTCATCCAGCCTGGCATTTCACGTATTTTAAATAAGCAAGGTGACAATATACAGCTTTGATGTACTCTTTTCCCAGTTTTGAACCAGTCTGTAGTTCCATGTCCCATTCTAACTCTTGCTTCTTAACCTTCTTACAGGTTTCTCAGGAGGCAGGTAAAATGATCTGGTATTCTCATCTCTTTAAAAATTTTCCACAGTTTGTCGTAGACCTCTTAAAAGAAGGTAAGTGGACTAGATGCTTACCTAGTTTATTCATGTACCTCTTCTCTTGTAATGCTCAGGGCGGCTTAATGGAGCTACCAAGCGCTCTTCTCTTCAATCCCAATGCGTTGTGCACGATACCATGCAGCCATGTGTTGATAGGTAGTCAATGTTGAGAACGTATCTGGGGTAAGTTAAATACCTGCTCCCAGGAGTTTCCAGGACTCACTGCTTGGTATTTGCAACATCATCTAAAAACAGTGACTTTGTTCCATTCAGCTCTTCACTCACCTAATTGCACAGGGAAGAAACCAGGTCCCTCTCTCCCATTATGATACGGACTTCATGTCCACAGGAAGAAAGAGCAGGTCAAAACCTTGATGAAACTGCATGTCCTTAAACGTGTTACTGACACTCTGAACCCGTTAAGATATTTCTATCAGCATCCCTTCCCATAGCCTTTTGGAGGCTCCCTTCTACCCTTGCGCTGAGTGTCACAGGTCTCAGTTGCTTCTGGACAGGATAACCGCCTCTTAACTCTCCTGCCTGAGTGTCACAGGATCTCCTGTCTGCTGCCTGTGTCACAGATTCCCTTCTCCCCAGCCGGCCAAAGGGCAGTTCTCAGAGTGGTGGCGGTGGTGGGACTTGTCTTAGGTTTTATCATGTCTAGTAGAATACCTGTGATCAGAGTGAGTTTAAGGAACTGGGGGTGGTGGTCTCCAGCCTCTGGCTGAGGGGCACTTTCCTCCTTCTTTCTTTCCTTCCTTTTTTGTAGTTCTTAGAAAAGACAAAAGTTGTGGCTTTAAGTTAGTTGTAGGCTTGTTTTCTACACTTGGGGAAGGGGATGGGGAGGAGATAATGTGATTAAGTACACACACTCATTCTGTTCTAAAAAAGAATTGATTATATTGTCATGTCTTTTCAAAGTATTTAGGTTTTTACAAAGAAAGTTTTACCAAGGCAGCAATGAAAACCCATTATACCTTATATAATATAGTTTATAACTTATGATAACTTATATATAGCTTATTATAAAGCTGTAATAATTAAAGTGGAATAGTCTGACCAAAAAGATAGACAGATAGAGCGATGGAACAGAGTAGAGAGCCCAGAAACACACCTACCCATGTGTGGGAACTGTATGTGAAAGAGAGGTGTCATGGATCAGTGGGAGAGGATCCACCAGACAGTGGATGGCATTGCATGAGTTGGTCTCTCATGTAGCACAAGATAAAATTAGATCCTTACCTCACATCAGACATGAAAGTAAGTCTCATATAAAGATCTAAATATGAAAATATAAAACTTGAAACAGCTTTAAGGAAATCTTGCTAAGTGGCCTTGGTGTTGGGAACAGTGCACAGACCATGAAGGAAAAGATTGAAAATGCTGACAGCTATTAAAATCTTAGCTGGGACAAGGGATATCATCAAGTTAAAAGACAAGCAGTTAAACCTGTGTGATGATTTTAATGCACATAACCAAGAATATTCATATACAGAATATGTGAAGAACTTCCACAGATCAGTAGGGAAAAGTTCAAATAATCCAGTAGGGAAATGAGCAAGGGAAGTGAAGAGGCGCTTCTAATAAGAGGAAACCCATATAGTTAATAAACATATGAAAAATGCTCAACCTCACTGGTTATCAGGGAATGCAAAGTAAAACAGCAATATGATACCATCAGAAAGGCAGAAATTGTTAACTTTACTCCAAATGTTGCTTCAACTATAGAGAACATGCTGGCGGCAATATGACTTGGCACATCCACTTGGGAGAGCAATTTATAGTATCTTATAAAGTTAAATGTGTGCATATCATACAACCTTGGAGTCCAGTTTCTAGGCATCTGTCCTAGAGAAACTTCCTCACATGTAAAAGGAGAAAAGTACAGGGGTGTATATTGCAACTTTCTTTGTGATAACAAGGAAAAATCAGTTAACAACCTTAGTGTCTGTCAGCAGATAAATTGTGATATATTTTTCAGTGGAATATATACGTCAGCCAGATCTGCATTCATTAGTATAGATGCTGCTAAGTCACGCCAGTCGTGTCCGACTCTGTGCGACCCCAGAGACGGCAGCCCACCAGGCTCCCCCGTCCCTGGGATTCTCCAGGCAAGAACACTGGAGTGGGTTGCCATTTCCTTCTCCAGTGCATGAAAGTGAAAAGTGAAAGTGAAGTCACTCAGTCGTGTCTGACTCCTAGTGACCCCATGGACTGCAGTCCACCAGGCTCCTCCTCCCATGGGAGTTTCCAGGCAGAAGTACTGGAGTGGGGTGCCATTGCCTTCTCCCCATTAGTACAGATATATCTTTGAAATGGATTTGTGGAATAATATATAGAGTACCATACTTTAAAAGGTGAATAAGCCTCACTGTGTGTTGTTGTATGTTACATTCTCACATACCACATGTAGTTATGAAATGTAGGCTGGAAGGAGACATACCAGTACATGATGTGTGCCTTTGGGAGAGAGGAGGGATGACATTGAGTACATGGAACCTTGAGCTGTATCTATGATGTTTTCTTTTAAAACCATGGAATAGATATTACATTATTAACATGTATTAAATCTGGCAGAAACATGAGTTCATGTTATATACAGGTAATAGAGGCATGGTGCTTCATTATGAAAATCTGGGCACACAATTGCCTAGATTCAAGTCCCAGCTCCGTTACTTATTTTCTGGGTGACTTTGGCAGGTCATTTAACCTCTCTGTCTCTTAGCTTTATCATCTGTAAAATGAAGAAAATAATGGATCTATTCTCTAGGGTTGATATAAGGGTTAAATTAATCCATATAGAGCCATCTGGTTCATTGGTAAGCATAATTTAGTATTCCACATACTTTTCTGTATGTTTTTAAATGTGAGTACTGGCAAAGGAAATGGCAACCCACTCCAGTACTCTTGCCTGGAGAATCCCATGGAGGGAGGAGCCTGGTAGGCTACAGTCCATGGGGTTGCAAGGAAACGACTGAGAGACTTCACTTTCACTTTTATAATATAGCTTATGAAGCATCAAGTTGATAGTGGAGTATTTATGAGATAAAGGCATTATGACATTATTGTTATTACTGAATATAGAAGGTTTTTTGGTAAGAAAGCAAACTTTACCAACATTATCTCCCAGTATACTTGTTTATAGACAAAGAATTAGAGAATTAGTCTTACAGATTTCACTGTGGCTTTCTTCCCTGTGATTATGATGGGTGAATTATTTTTTAAGTTCTTCTATTAGAATGAATAAAAACCACAAAAGCAAAATGTCCTGTATTATCTATATATATAGCACTTTCATTTCCAGGATCAACACTACTTGAGTTCCGTGCAGAACTGGAAGTGAGGTACTAGGTTTGCTTGGAGTTCCAAAAGTGTAGTTTCCTACTTTTTATCTAAGAGAGAAAGGGTTGGTACTCTGGTCCCTGGTCTCTATCTCTGGCTGTCTTGGTGTAGGAATAGCCCACACCAAATTGTTTCTTTCATTTTTAGGTCATGACTATCACTTTTCCAGATTTTTGGCTGCTAGAGTATATCATAAAGTGATTATTTTTTCTGAGAATCATTTTTAGGAAGACCTAGGGTTTAATAGAAGGATTCTCTTAATCAGAAGCAGGAAACATGTATCACGGTCTCTTTTTCTACTAAACCTCCGGACAAGTTGCTTGCACTTCAGTTTATTAAACATTTATTGCAAGATCTGCTCTATGACAGGACTAGTGAAAATACAAAGATGAATGGCAGATTCCCTGACGCCAGAATATCGGTGTGTAGAGAAGGAGGCAGCAGACCAACAAGACCATATCTAAGAGGTATATAAAACACTGTGGAACACATGAAAAGCAGTTGCCTCAGCCTTTTGGGACACAGGGAAGGGTATTTCAGGGCGATGGAGCAACATGAGCGAAGACGTTGGTGCATGAGCATGCCGGGAGGCAAAGGTCTGAGTGTGGTGCGAGTGAATTTCAAAGAGGCCAGGAGAGCTGCTGCTGGAAAGATGGACTGCAGCCACCTGTGGGGGACTTTGCACGTGAAGTCACAAACTTACAGGGAGAGCAGAGGAACACAGTTCCTCTGTGTGATCTTAGAAGATCACCCTGATAGCAGCGGGGAAGTAGGGACTGGGACTGAGGACTGTTTTACAGGGTAAAAATGGCAATAATTCAGATGGGAGATGGCAATAGATGCTCAGATGAGGCAACAGCAAAGGCATTGGAGAGCAGGAGACAGGTAGAGGATTTGGAAATTAGACTTGGTGACTTCTTGTGATCTCTATTGCCACCTTTGTATTCTCTGTCCAAGGCGCAACACTGATTTCAGTAACACTGAAAGATCTTCAGGACCCCAAATATTTATAATATATTCGAAGTTCTCTGTATATAGGATGAAACAGCCATTAAGAATTCTGAAACATGCCATGACCATTTATTCAGCAAATATCTATTGGAAGCCAACCAAGTGCGAAGTCCAGGTTGGGTACCGCAGTTACTCAATGAACAAGTAATGAATGAACAAGACAAAAGCATGATTCTTGCTCTGCCTGCCCTCTAAATGGGAGACAGACCCTTTAACTCTCCTCTCTCAAGACATTCCTAGTTCTAAAAACACAAAAACTTGCCTTATATTTCCTGAGCTCAGATGCTGTTAAACTACCAGTGACTTTATAAGACTGAATTATTCTGAATTGTTTGCCTTTAGATAGCATATATATGAAGACGAGGGTGATATATGGCTAAAAGTGGTGAAGTGAACAATTAGGCCACTATGATAAATGAAGGGAAGGTCTTTCTTAGCTGGGAATTAAAAGTACAGTGGCTACAGGCAACCTATTTCACATCATAATTTATTCGAGACACTTTCTCCATACCTACAAATAACATGAACTTAGTTAAACTTGTAATATTGCTTATTTTTACAGACAACTAATGATCTTTCTTTAAGAATTACAAATATAATTGTTTACTAGTTTTCTGAAAGGCAGAAGTAGAAAATCAAGTTAATTGCTCTCAGTTGTACAAATGCATAATTTTCTGAGAAGTTAGTCAGTTTTATAAGCTTTTTTTCCCAATGCTTCACTTCCTTTTTAAATATCATTTGTCTTAATATTTTACAGGAAAATCTTCCCAGTTTACTTTTTATTTCTTTAAAATTGAGGCATTTTTCTATTTTACCAGTAAAAGTAGCAAAAACTCTTGTTTTTATATGTTTAAAGCTCATCAGCATATGATTGAGACCTCCCAGATATGCAAAATGCATCTGAATACAGCAGCCTAGCAAATTGCTGTAAACCTGAAGATCTAATTCTCTTCAGTGAATTTGGATTTGAGTAAGACTGCTAGGAAACCAGGCGCCAGTTCAGAATTGAGGCGGCATTGACCTTGATTTTCTAGCCATGGTATTCATTCCTTGTGGTCTGGAGAGATAAAATAATGTACAACCTGTGGACAGACAACAAGTCAGTGTCAGAGTACCGCAATCTTAGTTAGCTCCAGACGTCATCCCTGTTTCTGTTTTACTGCGAGAAGCCGCGGCCTCCTCACACTCCTCCCAGATTGAGCTGCCTCACCATCTTGGGTCTCAGCAGGGGTGCGCAGTGCAGGTGACCTACTGTAGTTTAGGCCCAGCAATAACTTCTCTTTCAGTCTGGATCTCATTTATATAACTAATGGCTTGTGTTCCCAAGGGTGTATTAGACCCAGAAAAAGTATTTATGTAACATGGCAAAAATGATGAGTTGTGCTTCTGTGACTGCAAGGTAATTTTAAGCTTTATTTTAGGTGAGAACAGTGATGAGTACAGTGAGCAGAGAACAGTAAATCTGACTTAGTGATTGATGCTTCCTAGGTGCTTTATTGACTTCAGTTATGATACACGTAGCAGCCTGATTCTTCAGTACTGCCTTAAAACTTTGATTGCTTTCTTAGACAAAAACAATAATTTTATTGCCTTTTTCAGTATTCTTCATTTTTGTCAATGTTATTAATGTATTTGGCAGTCCATAAATGTTGAACAATAACAGTCTCACCTCATCTTTCATCACCTCATAATTCCACTCTTCAAAGGAAGCTTCTTTTGAGTCAATTTTCAGTTCTTCCAAAATTTGAAATAAACTGCTTATACTTCTGTTTCTTGATTTTTTTTTTCTTGGTTTATCAACTTCAGAAAATACCTTCAGATTGCTTGTTATCAATGATGAGGATTTAACTCAGTTTGTATTACCCTCCCACTATTTGATTATAACATCATTAAAACACACAGTTACCAACAGAAAACTAAAGATAATGAAAGCAGAAATAAATATGCTTTCTCAACCCAAGGGTCAAGGTACTAGTGTTCCTATTCTGCCGTCTACTCTTCTCCCCCTCTCCTTGTCATCTTCTTAACTTCACAGGATTGTCAGTATTTTCATTTTCTTCTGTGCCATAACTAGTCTTTTCTTCTTTATCCTTAGGTTGACTGTAAACATCCAAAACCATTTATATTGTTTTGACAGTGTACAGATTGTGCATAACTATTAGTGTTCTAAGATTGAATTACTTTTCATCTTGATGAATTTCACAGCATTTGTGACACTGAAAGGAGAATGTTCCTAAGGGCTGTTATGTGGATTAATGACTTAATCCATGTAAAGGGTTTAAAACAATGCCTGGTACAGAGAGGGAGTTCTCACTAAGTGTGTCCCAGCATACTTTCAGAGATGTTAAAATGTGAAGTGCACCTTACAGTCAGTGAAATACTGTGTTATTTTAGTTTGGGGGTTTTGTGTTTTCCTAAAATTTTGGTAGCATATTTTGACAAAAGAACAGTGTGCTCTTACATAGCTTTGTAGTCCCTTCAACGTTCCCACACTGGGCCTTCAGCCTTGCTGCTGCAGTTTGGACAAGTTGATTGAAGGTAAGCCTGAGGTAACCCTCCCACCCATCCTGAGTTTTCCCCTGGGTTGTAACCACTGTTCTCTAGATTTCAGGTTTCCCTTTACTTTCTCCTTTTTTTTTGGTTGGAGTTCATCAAATAATTTCCCAAGAATGGATAGGTAGGAAGTAAACTTTGAGTCTTTAAATTGCTGAAAATTCCTTTCTGAAATAACTTTTGAAAGTTTTCCATTAGTACTTGTTTCTTTTAAGAAGATTATAGTTATAATAATTTATCAGATCCTCTTTGAGAATTTGAATTCGATTTAAAGTAAAGAAATTACTTTCTGTCTTTGAATTTTTTCCCTTTATTTTCTGTGTTCTTTTTTCTTCTTTCTTCTCTTCAATACAGCCACTTTTCTTCTGATGCCTCATCTAATTGTCTGTTCCCTTTTAAGAACACAGGACAGGAATCTGGTGTTGGTTTCTTCTATAGTTGTGTAAATAGGTTTGCTTCCCCTCAGTCCTTTCCTGAGTGAAATGTAGGTATTGCCAGGCAGGGTTCTTTGTAGAGACAGGAGTTGGAAAATTGGAGACTGGTTAGCAGGCGTCCAAAGGCAGGTCTCAGACACCAGCCCCACATTGGAGGCCTCAGCTCTCCCGCCGTGACGTGTTTGTTCAGTTTTCTTAGCAGCTTTGTCTGGCTCTTTTAGCATCTGCAGTTGTGTGAACAGGAGCATCTCCCTCCGTGTCCTTGGGCATGCAGGACTGTTCCTGTGATGGGGCTGGAGCCAGGTTCAGGGTCCCTTCAGATTTTCCAGGGGCATGGATGAGAGTATCTCCTGTGAGGTCCCTATGTCAACCTGACTCTTGGTGACTGTGGCTGGGATGGGCCAGAGCCCTATCGCAGGCCCTTTCAGAAACTCCAGACTAAGTTGAGTGGGCTTCCCTCTGGGGCTCCACACTGCAACCAGGAGAAGCTGGAAGCACTTAGAGTCCACAGCCAGAACCAAGATCTGTACGCTATTACCCAGCCTATGGCGGGTGTGACTCCTCCTGCGTCTGTTGGCATATAGTGCTGGTGACAGGATCAAAGCCAGACGGGGGTGTGGCTGAGTCCCTCACTATATGGAACTCTTTCTGGCTTTGTAACCAGGACCGGAGTCGGCGAGTCAGCCACCTGGGCGCAAGCTTGCCTTCTCAAAACAGCCATCCTTGGTCTTGGACTGTACCAGGGTTTCACAATCTCTGACCTAGGCCCAAAGCTCCCACAAAGGCACTTTTGTACATGGATAGATGCCAAATTGTTGTTGGGAGACAGGGTGGGGATGTCTTACTTGGCCACCTTGCTGATGTCACACCCTGAGAAATTTAAAAATTAGACAATTTAAGTATTACTTAATTTTTTACCTAACTTCATTCAGCAAGAAAAATAAAGGGTCTTTATGATCCTGGAATGTGCTGTGCCTGTAAATTTGACTTTAGGGTTTGGTTCAATGAATAAGAAATACATATTTCTTAATACCTGAAATGATACTTCATATAATATTTTTAGTCTCTTGAGTATATTCAGATTTATTTTACAAGTCACTAGCTTTTCAACACGTTCATACTGTTATAATTATTGCTGCTAAGTTATTTTGTATAATGGAAAACAGCCATCTCATTGTTAAGAAAAGAGCTTTATTTTCCTGTTTTGCCTGTACTTATAAACGTGCAATAGAAAGCCAACCCATATAGATAAATATTAAAATTTTTATTTTATAATGAACTTTTCAAAAATATGTTTTGTTACTATCCATTGACTCAATTAAGACGAATGGGCCTCTTCCTGCCCAATGGGTTATTACTTCTTGGATGGAATCTAATGAATATTAATAGCATCATTCAGAAAAGGAGGGGTAATTTATTAGAGTTTTGTGCATTTTCATTTTTACATGTTATCTGTTTTCTTTTACTCTGTGTGCCATACATCTTTTGTTTCCGAGTTGATGAATAGTTCGTTTGTGGTTTTTACTGTATTATGCATTTTCAGTAAAAGATACTGTCACATTTTGATCCTTATTAATTAAGATATGCAGTTCTGTAAATTGCATGGAAATTTAAAGGAAGAAATGGTTTCTAATAAAAAGAAGTTTCCTGTAACCATTTCCATTGTGATATACCATTTCATCTCCTAAATTCATCAAATGTTGCTTGAGTTTGTTCTCACTCATTGAAGCCATAGAATTTTAGCAAACTCATGAACAGTCACTTTTCAAATACTCAGTACTGACATACTGATGAACTGTTAACAAATGGTGATGATTGTTTTACTCTCAAAATCCTCTTCAGTAGGCAGGGTCATACACGGTTAGCTCTCTGATTACTGCATGCAGAATAGCAGTTATAATAGCTAATACTTACAGACTGCTTATTATCTCACTAATTACTTCTGGTAACTCAGTTCTCACAACTCTGTGAAGTTAGGACTATAATTAACTCCATTTCGCAGATGAATAAACTAAGGCAAAGAAAGGTTGAACTTGCCCAAGGTCATACAATAAGAGGTTGGGAGAGCTGGGATTCTCACCCAGGCAGTCTGGTTCCCAAGTTTCATGCTCCTCACCACTAGGCTTACTGACCATGGTGACGCCTCTCCTCCTGATTTCAGCCTTCATCATTTTAGCGCTTAACAGGCCTCTTAGGACGTGGACCAGTTTTCCGTTAGTTTTTTTCATTTCCCCAGAACTTTTACTCTTCTTAGTTCCAGTTTCCAGCTGCTTTTATGTCTAATTGTCTCTACCACAAGGGGATGAAAATTAAAGTGCTTTAACAGTTGAGGAGACGTGTACAGATGTGCCTAGAATGGTGCCTATCGTGTTGAAGCACCAAATATATTTTTATTAACTGGTGAGCCAAATATGCAAATACTAAAATTTCCAGAAAGAAAATTAGAGATAACGTTCATTTCCTGTTTCTTTTAGGAATATTCAGTAGGGCTGCTGTGTGGAAAACAGTTTGAAAGGGGGCAAGAGTGGACATAGGGAATTCTCAATAGAATAAGAATTCTCAATAAGAAAGGAATTTCTGTGAAATCGGTGGATAATAAATCCAGTTCTAAACTCTTATTAAAGTCTTAAAATATGTCATTTCAGATGATCAAAAGGAATATGTCAGAAATAGTAACTTATCCAGGAATTACCATGTTAAAGTTTTCCCCTTAAATGTGAGAAAGAGCAATATTTTCAGAAAAAAAAATTACAAAAAAAGTGTATAGTTAATACAGAATGGATTAGACTCTTGCTGATTAAAGAATTATATTTTTAATTAAAATTTGATATTGAAGAGATATATACCAAAATGTATCCAGTGGCTGTCTTTGAAGGATGGATTTATGGGCAGTTTTTCTCTTTTTTAACCTTTATTTTCTAGGGAAATTTTTTATAGTAAGTGTGTTACTTTTATGATAAATGAATAAAATTATTTTTATTATTAAATGTGTTACTTTCATGATTAATGAATAAAATTATTTATATTAGGGGAAGTATACGTGATCTTTTCCTCAGGTAAATAGGTACCCATGTGAATAAAGGGCCATTAAGCCATATGTTTTTAGTGTGGGTTTAAAAAAATTTTTTTTTAGTTGAAGGATAATTGTTTTACAATGTTGTGTAAAGCAGTTATCCTCCAATTAAAAATAAAAAAAATTTTAACGTATTTTTTTCAATTTCAGTATTTCTAAATTAGAAAATGCTTACATATGCAAAGCATATTTAAGAGTATGTAAACCCACTGAGGTAAAATGCATTCATGACTGAATTCCTGAACTGCACAAGGACTAAGTTTTACTTTTGAAAAGGGGTTAACATTCAAGAACATTTTACTTAGGTGTCAGATTTTGAAAGGGAAAGGACACAAAGAGGTTGATAAAATAGTGCCTGTTTAACAGTATTCTGCACTATAAACTAATGGAGTCATCATGAAATTAACTGAATAGGAGAGTCATGCTTTGAAGCTTGTGACTTCATGACTGAAACCATGGAAAATATGAATGTCACATCTCTGATGAATCCATGTATCTTCTATGACTGACCTAAGTCAAGAAAAGTAAAAATTAAAAAACAAATTCTTTTTGGAAATCGGGTATTATGTGTTGTATATCCAAGTCTGATAGCAGCTCACTGTATATTTTATGTATCACACCAGCAGCAGATACTTCAGACATATCAGAAGGTATTGTTGATTCAGTGTCTCTGGCAGTATAATAAAAAAAAATGCAGGAGAAATCTCTAGTCTCTAATAAGCAGTATATCAATGAGCACTGTCAGGTTCTGTAGAAAATTCACAACATGATTTATTACATTAATTACAGTCATGTGGGTTTCATGCTGCTAAGCTTGAAAACGCAGCCACATTCGAAGGTTGATTTAAGAATATATTTTGGCCCAGATGAAAGTGCTCCTTATTGTGATTAATACAGTACAATATTTATTCTCTCGTTCTATGCTTTCGCCTTTGGAATGCTAAATTTATTTTCTGTGACTTGAAATTAAGTTTGAGATTTGAGAAGCTTCGTCTAGTTTTAATTCATGCCTGTCATCTGGTCTCCGTTTTGCCTTTTGTGTCTCCTTAGTCTGTCACGGAATGTTGAATCTCCTCTTTGTGAAGCCTATTTGAATTTACTCCCTTCTAAGCCAGCATGGCTGGCCTCGAGCTTCCCTAGCTCACGGGGCTGCCCTCAAGACTTACTGCATTACAGTTGGGCTGCTGCATCTCTTTTTGAGTAGAAGGAGCAACTGAGGAAAAATCTTCATTTTCTTCATTTAATTCAAAATAGCATTCTTAGAAGAGAGAATTCCATGCTTATACCTTTGTCTAGTACCTTACTGATTTCATACAGTCACATGTCTCTTCTTACAGTGACACACTGAGCTTGTCAAATCACAGGATTCTAGGTCATGTGGAATGAAAGGTCTCCTGAGAGCTGTTTTAGAGATAGATGTTAACTCCAGTTGTTTCCATGTGCCCATATGTGTTCACTTATGCCCAACGTTGATGGCCTTTATAAATCTGTCTTGGAAAAATTAGTAAATACTACAGATTAAAGTGTCAATAGAGGAGGACTCGAGTGAAGTAGGAAGACGTTGATTTAGTGAGTTGGTAGACATTTCTCAGCAGTGATATGTATAAAGAGTTGAATTAGATTATTTATGTGTCCAACACTGAGCTAAGTGGTTTGCTTTCCGACCTTAATTCTCATACAACTCTAAAGACATAGGTACAATTATTATGTCCATTTAACAGTGGAAAAAACCGAGGCTTAAGTTTAAAAGCATATGCAGATTCACATAACTAGTTAAGCAGCAGAGCTGGGATTTGAACATAGGTGTTCTTTTCAGCAGGAGCCATTAACCATTCACTACGCTGCCTACATCAACTGCCCTGAAGGATGGATCAGGCAAGGTTAGAGTTTAAAAATGATATTTGGCAATTAGGGAAGCAGTGTTGAACTTTATAAATTTGGAGGTATTATGAAAGAAAAAATCTGAATCCAGTGGGCTTCAGAGGGAAACAATTCTTTGACTCATCCATTATTTTGTTGGATGACAGTATTAGTCCAGTATGATTTTTTATAGTATTTTTCACTTAATAGAAGTCACTTAAACATTTAGGAAGCACCTCTTCTGTCTGGGACATAAAAACATTCAGATTGGAAAATCTGGCCATCCCAGCAGTGTGGCAGCTGCTCTAACTGAGATGCGGGCTGAGGCTTATTTGAAAGAAAAGTCATTTTCTAGGCCTTGTAGGGGGAAGTAGAGATGAAGCTCTGTTTTTCAAAGCATGGCCTATTCACCCACAGCTCTGTTAGAACCACCTGAGAACTCATTAAAAATGGAGACTCTGCACCCTGTTGGCCATAAATTAATTCCTTGTTGCAGGGATCTGCAAGTCAGTACCTAGTCTTTACACAAGTGATATCTTACCTTACCTTCCAACAGACATAGCTCCTTGGCCTGATTTAATTCATATATGCAGACAGCAGTGAATATGGGTGAGGAAGAGGCCTCAGTTTCTTCAGCCTGCACTTTGTTTATTTAATACTAGTGTTTTTTGTGCTCTATTTTATTTCTAAATTTTTATCAAGGAGAGAATTCTCTAGAGATTCTCGAGTCACATGCTATACAAACAGGAGAAATGAGCAGATGACTAATGTTTATTTAAGTGATTTCTGCTTCACTGAAAAATACTATCAAAAATCATACCAGACTGACTGGTACTATTGTGCTAAATTTTCATGCTCCTGAGTGTATATGTAAGAAATATATTTTACTTCCATTATTGGAAATGATTAACCAAGCATAAAAATAATTTGCTGGTCAGATAGCTATAATACCATATAAGTCTGGCTTCAATTAGTGATGTTAACAATCCTAGAAAATAGCCTGAGTTTTAAGGTTTTAAGGAAAAAGCATTGAAATGTGCAATGAGTTGAGTGTTTAAAGGAGAAAAAAGACACTGACTTTTTAATACATTTTATGGTAGTTATAAGGGTGTTGCACTTTGTTTTCTACCTATAAAGTAAATATACCTGTTTTTTTTTTTTTTTTGATAAATTTACAGGGGTTAGAAGCTATTGCTGGAGAAGGAAATGGCAACCCACTCCAGTGTTCTTGCCTGGAGGATCCCGGGGACAGGGGAGCCTGGTGGGCTGCTGTCTATGGGGTCACACAGAGTCGGACACGACTGAAGTGACTTAGCAGCAGCAGCAGCAGAAGCTATTGCTGTATTTTAAAAATGAAACATGAATGTTGACAAATATGACTTTGGATCCCCTGACAAAATTAAAGTAGGCCTTGATCATAAGATTACCAACCAGGGCATATTTTTTAAGAATACCAAGATCATTTTCCTTGAACATAGAAAGAGTCATAAGAAAATTTATATCAAATGAGCATATGTATAGAAGAAGTAAGAACCTAGTGGATGGATGACACCAAAATGCCAGTATAATCTCTTTTAAAGTGGAGGTCAGGATTGGGGGGATATATTGATTTCTGGTACGGTTAAAGAATTACTGCTTGTTTTTTCCTTATCCCGATAGTAAGATAAAGATACTGTCTTGTAGCAATTTGTGTGACAGCTGATAGATCCTTATTTCTTAAGGAAATAGCCCTAGGAAAAGCTTGCAGTGGGCTTATAAGTCATTTCATTATTACAGACATCCAGATCACCGTTCCTGACCACAGCTGACTCTGAAGAACCTTAATAAAGGATAAAGTGACTTTGAGACTTTGTGAGTCCCCAAATTGAATTTTATGTTGCCTATTTTAATTTTTAGTTCTTTCTAAATGCAGTCAGTACAGTTGGTCTAAAGTAGATTGTATAGTTATGCATACAAAGTTATCTCAGTAGCTGTCCTTTCAGCTTTGATGTTACTTCAGTCAACAAAATATGAATGATTATTGAATGCTCCTACTTCTCAAGAGCTTTTTCAGACCTTGGGAATAAAGCAGCAAAGTCCTGGCTTTTACAGAGCTCACAGCTCACCTGGGCAGAGATAAATGCTAAACAGGTTGTTGAGTAAATATATATTATTTTAGATGGTAGTAGGTATATGGAAGAAAATAATAGTATAAGAGGAGTAGAGAATGTCAGAGGTGGAGAAATGTTGGGTTGATTTTTTTTTTAAGTAGCTTCTACTTTTTGAAGTAGCTTTCTTAGCATGTGGAGGATCTTTGTACTTAGTATATTTGGTCTCCTTTCCTAAATGTGTATCTTTATAATTACTATATAAGACTCTCTAAGTGTCCATCCTACTGGCCTGGCTTTATTCCCCACTCCAGCCCTTCTCCCACTCGCGAACCAGGATCAGTGTTTCACAGTCCTCATGAACACAAACCTTCCCATCCCTTGCCCTTTGCTCATGCAGTTTCTTCCTGGAATGTCCTACCCTCCCGTTCTGCTTAACCAAGTGATGCCCATCCTTTAATACTACTGCTACTAAGTCACTTCAGTTGTGTCCGACTCTTTGCGACCCCATAGAAGGCAACCCACCAGGCTCCCCCGTCCCTGGGATTCTCCAGGCAAGAACACTGGAGTGGGTTGCCATTTCCTTCTCCAGTGCATGAAAGTGAAAAGTGAAAGTGAAGTTGCTCAGTCGTGTCCGACCGTCAGCGACCCCATGGACTGCAGCCTTCCAGGCTCCTCCGTCCATGGATTTTCCAGGCAAGAGTACTGGAGTGGGCTGCCATTGCCTTCTCCACCATCCTTTAATACCTAACCCAAATCTCTGTTTGCCCATCGTATAGAGCTCCAACCCATCTCAAACTCATTTTGATTTCTCTCTCTTTTCTTTCTGAATTCCTGTAGGATCTGCAACCCATGCCACAAACTCAGTGCCTAATTACACAATCATGCTTGGTCTTTTTAATTAGTTTTATGTGTGTTTCTTACCTCTTCTAATGATGATCCCATCTGTGTAAGCATCAGAGACTTGCCTTTGTCTACACCCCACAAGTTGTCTTAAAATGCTAGGTGGGGCACAGTGTGTACTCACACATGTGGATTAAATATTAATTTCACTGCAGCCTCATAAATATAAGTCTGCTCACCAGATTTCTTTTACTTTCTTCTTTACTTTTCAAATTTAAAATATACTTTTATTTAATAAGCTTATGGGCTTATCTTTCACTGGTTTATAAAGAGACTTTGAACATCGTTTCTCTATCAAGTAAAAAGACAAAATAGTTTTCTTGATTGAATTAAAAAGAAGTTAAACATCAGGAAGTGTTTAAATGTTTCGTATTGCTTCAGATGTATGGCTTTAATAAAATCACAAAAGGGATGAGATAGGTAAGTTTATTTTTTGTTAAATTGAGTGCCACAGCAGTAGAAGTAAACCCCTCTGAGTTTAAATCTAATATAAATCTCCTCAGATTAAATGAGAACACAAGATTCCAAACTAGTTACCTGTTTTTTCATGCTATCTCCTAACAAGGGAGGAAATAATTGGATTAATGGGGCACGGAGACTGTGTAAGTAAGTACAGAAAAACTCTGCATAAAAACTTTACGCAGGCTTTCCAAAGAGTCCCGGGGCCCTTCTCCAAATCATAGATCCCTTGAAAGTCAGTAATTTAAAACCTTTCAGTCTGTTGGCTACATTTGTCAAAGGCCCGCTTCACTACACTAGTTTTACGGGATGGCTTCTCCTTTTTAGAAACTTTGAGTAAGTTTTAGTAATATTATGGCAACAAATATTATGGATGGTACAGGCAAGAAATAACCATTGATCTGAAGAACCAAGGCCACTCACATCTTCTGTGTACTAAGTTTATCCACTCCACCTACTTATAGCCACAACCATACTAGTGATAGTGACAGCAAGCACCGCTGAAACAGTAGCCCAGCAGGCTTATGATGTGGTGAGAAGGGAGGTAATCTAAACTGAAGGTCTGGGGGAGAGGCAGCCCTTTTTAAAATCCATTTTTGCAAGCCATGCATATCCAGAAGTTCTCCCTTTTTATATCAGACTTAGACCAAAATTCAAGATATTGAGTTGTTTAAAATAAATGTGCAGGATCTGTGGATTTAAAACTATTAGTACATATTCAGGCAGTCTTCAAACCCAGTCACCATTTGTTAGCTCTGGGGTGCTGGAACACATGCTGGCTACTCAGAATTCACAGATGATAAATACTTGAACAGCAATGTAATTAATGGGGCATAGAGACTATAAATAAGTATAGAAAAGCTATTGACTTTAAAACTTCATACCTTTTCTAATACCCTTTCTTGGAGGGGAGGTGGGGGTTGACTTGGACGTTCTCTTGTTCCCTCCGGCTCTGACCTTCTGCTTCCACTGAAGAGGTTCAGATTATGGATCATTTCATTGTCTGGGAATGTTTCCACCAGATCATCCAGATGTGAACTAACCCCTATTTTAATATAGAGCAGAGTTTGTTGAAGATTTTCTTAGCATGGGAGGAGATAGGTTTATATCATAATAGAGTAGTACGAATCTGACCATGTAGTTTTCTGAGCAACTAGTTTTGTTAGGGTAAAATGCAGCGTATTAATAATGACTTAGAGACACGACCCGGCAGCACCTGGCCTGTGGGTTTTCAGACCTCTCCTCGTGCCACTCTCCTTTGGATCACTTTTCTCTGAGCACACTGACGTTCTTTCAGGTCTTCCAGCTCAGTTTCCATTGCAGGAGCTTCTCACGTGCTGTTCCCTCTCCTCTTCCTCCTATACTTTGTGTGATTGGCTTCTCATTTTCAGGTCTCACCTGAAAGGCCTTCTTAGAGTCCTCCCTGGAACATCCATCCCTAAGCAGGTCGTTTAATTCTTTTTCAGAGTACTCAGTTGTTTTTCTTCATAGCACTTGTCAGTTTGTCTAAAATTTATTTATTTGTGTTATTGTCTGTTTCCCTCAGTCTGTGATACATTCCACAAAAACACGCCTCCATTCAAACTCAGTTTACTTAATTCCTGACATGTTTTAGTTACTTATTAAGTGTGCTTGAAATGCAGCGGGCCCAGCAGGACTTGATGGATTAGCTGTAGCAGGGAGGGAAAGCGGGTGTCAAGGGTGGTACTTGGGTTTCAGGCTAGGGAACATAGGCTGGTGGTGGAGGCACTGACTGGGTGGAAGAGCAGATTTGTGGAGACAGGGCTAAGCTACGTTTTAGGTCTGGGTACTTAACATTGATTAGGCTGTTTGGTATATGAGGGTCAAGGTAGGCGTAGGAAACGTGATTCTGATGCTTACTCATTCATCATTGGTAAAACTTCGTTTCTAATTGTTAAATGCCCGATCTGTTTAGAAAATAAAATTTGTACTTGCATATTTTGGACTGCCACCTTGTCTTCTTCATCCAGTTTTCAAGACCTTTGGGATTTTACCCACATTCAGTTTAAAAAATTTGTTATTAATCACAACTTCCTTGATACAATAAAAGCATTTTGCTCATCTCAGTGCATTTTTTTTCATTAACGACAGTGGCTCATTTAGTTTGCCTGCTAAAGCATATACATACTTCTTTTAAGAAAATAAAAAGTGATCTTTATCTTTGTGTTGAAAACAATTTTTGTTGTTATTTAGAATCCAAATTCTATTTCTTACCACATACATTCAAGCAAAATTTAATGAAGTTTGCTGAGTTTTTGATGAATGCCAGAATCTTTCAGGAATGTAACACTACTTCATAGAGTATATTTCATGGATCAGAAAGCATGCAGTGAACACTTATGGGATGCCTGATAAGTGCAAGGCACCAAGTCAGGGACTAGAAGTTGCAGCAGTTGGAAATTTCCTGGCGGTCCAGAGGTTGAGACTCTGCACTTGCAATGCCGGGGGCCCAGTTCGACCCTGATGAGGGAACTAAGACCCCACATGCTGTGTGGTGTGGGCCAAAAATAAAATTTTAAAAATTAACTGAAATTGCAGCAGTCTCATTCAGATACAAAGAGCTGGATCAAAATTCTGACTTCTCTTTGAGAGCACTTCAAGACAAAAAGCAGCAGAAACAAACATTTTCTCAAATAAAACTAGAAATCTTTGGCTGGAACCATGGTATGTAAAGAAAGGCTGCCAAATGCAGTGATGAAACGGATTTGGATATGCGGCTAAGAGAAGTATGGAGGTGTGAGACCTCAGTTTACTTCTGCTGAGGGGCAGAATTAACAGTCACTCTTGGGCTTCCCTTGTGGTAGCACTTCCGTAGCAGGGACCATGGGTTTACTCCCGGGACAGGGAAGTTCGGCATGCAGTGGGATGTGGCCAAAAAACGAAAAAATTAATAATCACTTTTGAAGAACTGGAATGGGGAGCTTGGGTTGGTGATCAGAGCTGCCCTGGACGCTGTTTGACACCAGAGAGTGGTAGAGGAAGCAGGACTGAATGGAGAACCACATGCACACGTGCTGTCTTTGCAGGAAATCACCTGCCATGGTGATAAGACAGTGGAGAAGTGCTTGAGTTTATGGTTTGGAAGGGCACACTGTGTACCAGAAGAAAAAAAGATGGATGCACAGTAAAGTTATAGCCATTCACAGATAAAGGAATAATCATTTAGCTACGCAGCTCCCACTCCTATAATGCAATCAAGAGATCCCTAAGGGAGAAAGATTATGCTGACCGTTGGCTTCTCTACAACCTTGATCACCTCTGTTAATTAACAGCTACATGGCTGTCTAGGGGAAAATATGTTAGTACCTGCCTTAAACTAAAGTTAAATTTTAATTTAGCTTCTCAAAGCCTTTGATATCCCCAGAGTACATAACACAATAGGTTTGAGATGGAAAACTCGATCTTCATCTGAGAAAAATAAGTTTTAAAGAAGATCCCATGTGAAAGTTGAAGAACTGGAAATGTTTCCCCTAAAGTTGTCTGTGAATGCTTATTTCTTAAAAAGTCTTTGTTTAAAGTTTGAAAACTTGTGATAAATGTTTGAACAAGTAGCCACAATGAGCAGATGTGCTGACCACTTTGGCTTTGCATGTAAACAGGGAAGTCAGCATGGTAAAAGGTTAATAAGGTGGCTTCACCTTCCTAATGGAAAGATACACATTTTTAGTGTTGATCCAGAAACAGTTTCAACTGGAAGAAGATAACACAGCCAATAGTTAAGTCTAATGAAGCATAAAATACACTGTTGTGTATTGGAATTTGGGAAATATCTCAAAAATATGCCTATAAAAATACCTAATTAGCTAGCTAGTTTAGTGATTTTTTTTCATTTTATAAAGTTATGAGGACTTTAGCGGTTATACCTTACAACTGTCATTTTAAAATAATATGGACATTGATAAATGTGTACAATACAAAAATAGTGTGCTTTATGAATAAAATTCAACTTACTAGAAATTTTATTTTTCTTATTGTTTGTGGTTATTTCAAAGACTTCCCACCGAACAGCCTTACAAATTAAAGTTTTCCTAACTAGGGTAATTGGGATAAAATAATTTTATACTTTATAGAGTCAGAAATTATATTTTTATGTTGTTTTAAATTAACCTCAGTGTTTGCCTCTCAACATCCTTAGGATAACCTGGTTTTTCTATTGTGTGATTTCATTTTTAGAATTTCTCTTTTAGCCTTACAAATTAAAGTTTTCCTAACTAGGGTAATTGGGATAAAATAATTTTATACTTTATAGAGTCAGAAATTATATTTTTATGTTGTTTTAAATTAACCTCAGTGTTTGCCTCTCAACATCCTTAGGATAACCTGGTTTTTCTATTGTGTGATTTCATTTTTAGAATTTCTCTTTTGAGTTTCACCCAGACCATGTCTGACATAATTGTGGTAATTTTGACAGATGTTTTCATTGTTAATATTAACATCCCAATGTTAAATTACATGTTACTGAGAGGAAATTATTTAAATGATGCCATTGGATTTAGTCATTGTTTTAAAAAAATCTAGTAAAACAGAGTAGGGCTTCCTTCATAAGCCATAAACACTGTAACTTTTTTCTCAAAGTGTGTTCTCTTGAACCTTACCCTGAGCATAGAGGTGTTAGTTTAAATGCAGATTCCTGGGCCTGTACCTAGGAACCTGGTTTTGATTGAGCATCTTACGTGATTCTGAAACTTACTGAAGTGTGAGAACCGCTGTTCCAGAGCAACATTACTTAATCATGAGTGATTCATAATGGAAAGAGGTACCTCCAGTGTTTGGTGGCAGAATACAAATAATAAATTAATAAAACTATCCAGGAAACATACCTCCTTCCTTATATCTTGTTTATAATAGCCTTACTTAGATTTCATTGTCCTGTCTTTTTAGCTATGAAGTTTTATTCTCATTACTTTCCCAAAACACCAAATTTTTTGTGTGTTGAAATATAGTTGATGTACAGTATTATATTAGTTTCAGGTATATTACACAATTATTTGACATTTGAATACATTATGAAATGATCACCACAAATCTAGTAACCATCTGTCCATATACACAGTTATTATACTATTCATGGCCATACTCCTCATGCTGTGTATTTCATCCTTGTGAATTATTTATTGTATATACCTCTTACTCCCCTTTTTTTTTATCACTTTTTATAATCTGCCCTGTAATTACATATAGAATATTTATAAACTATGTTTACCTGAATTGCTGTAGAATGGCACATTAACTGCTATAAATGATCTATTTAGTAATTATTAAATATAGATCTCTATAGAGTTAATGCTAAATAACAAATTTGAATATTTTTGTTTTAATTCAATAAAATGGAACCAGTACAACCTCTGGTTTCACAAATGAAGTGGTTCAGAATGAATATGCTGCTCTCATGGGGCCCTTGGACACTGCA
Source organism: Cephalophus harveyi (assembly GCA_006410635.1). NCBI lineage: Eukaryota > Metazoa > Chordata > Mammalia > Artiodactyla > Bovidae > Cephalophus > Cephalophus harveyi. The sequence continues at coordinate 72,624 of SJYT01079512.1, read as the reverse complement.
TTAGGATAAATAGCACATTTCTATTATTTTCTTTTTTCCCCCTCTAAAACAAAGGCTACCTCTCATTTCACTCTTTCCACAAATCTTCGTGCACTAAACTATGTGCCAGTGACATGAGAAGCTCGTTTTGATGATACTGAGTCATCTCATGTCTAGTACATCATTTGTGAAACTGAAGTTGGCTATTATAATGCAACAGGTATGTAAATAACATTTATCAGTGATCTCTGTAAAATTGTTTCCTTCTTACCCTTTTCATTATAAAAGGAAACTTTATTTCAGAGTAGAAAGTGCATTGTCTGAACTCATGAACACCCTCTCTATCCCTCCCCTCCCCAATTTGTTGCAGACCAGGATGAAAGAGCAGCTGAGCTCAGCAGGGAGCAGAACGAGAAAACCATCCGGAGCACGCAGACTGCGCTCCGCAATTTCCGGGAGTTCCTCATCTCCAAGTATCCTTCTGAAACAAGAGAGATTTATGTCATCCCTTGCAAGGAGTTGGATGCCTACCTGGCCTCTTTCTTTGTGGATGCCAGGCAGAAGGATGGATCTGAGTATGAACCCAACAGCTTGGCCAATTACCAGTGTGGACTTGAACGGTACCTGAAAGAACACAGGTATGGCTACAGTATCACCAGGGATAAGGAATTCAAACGCTCCCAAGAGGCACTCAAACAGAAGCAGATTGAACTCCGCTGCAAAGGAAAAGGAAATAAGCCACACAAGTCCATGAAGCTCACCTTTGCTGATGAGCTCATTCTGCGAAAGAGAGGGCTGCTAAGTCGCTATAACCCTGAGGGTCTGCTCAACCTCGTCTGGCTCAACAACACAAAAGCTTTTGGGCACTGCACAGGCTTCCACGGGTCTACCTTGAAGTGGGGTGACATTCGGCTCCGGGTAACAGAAACGGGACTGGAGTACTTGGAGTGGATGGGTCAAGACACTGGTGACCTAAATGCCAAAACCAAGAGAGGGGGAACAGACTCCCGTGTGTATGCCACCCAGCACGCGCCACAGACCTGCCCAGTACAGGACTATAAGGAGTATGCCCAGCGGCGGCCTCCTGCCATGCGCTATGAGGATGCCCCTTTCTACTTGTCCATCAAGCCAGTCGTGAACTTGGCGGCTCTGCATTGGTACAACTGCCAGGCCCTCGGCAAGAACAAGCTGGCCAAGATGGTGAAGACCATGTGCGAGAAGGGGAACATCCCGGGCAGGAAGACCAACTTCAGCGTGTATCAGAGCTGCAGCACCTTGTCCGAGGCCCAGAGCAACCAGCTGGTGCTGATCTGTAACAATCTGAGCCAGCAGGCCGCCCAGTCAGTGGCTGGGCACTCCAGCAGTGGCAATTTCATCGTCTCTGCCTCCTATGACTCGTCCTCAGACACGGCTTGACCAGGTGGCTTGAGCAAGATCCCAGTCTGGTTATTGTGTCCAGACAAACTGTGATTAAGCACTGGTTCTTGTTCCCTTTCCTCTGCCCTCAGTATTAACTTTATACAAATATAAATATATAATATATTTTTCTTTTTACAAATAAGTCAATGGAGATAGTTTAGTATTACTGACATAGTATTTATAGGCTTAAAACAAATGTACTTGTGATGAAATGTAATTACTGTTATAGACTTTACAAAACCATATTCTCAGGCAACACAAACTAGAGAAGGAATTTCGTTTTGGGGGTTTTTTTAAACTGTCAGAAAGGAAACTGAGAGTCAGCCTAGATGCTTGTGTCCTCAACCCTTGCTTTTCCTTCCCACCCCACCTCTCATTTTTAGTCTATTTAATAAATGGCAGTATCTTTTTAATTTTTAAAATTCTCCATTAATCAGGAGACACTTTCTTGCTTACACAAAAATGTCAGGTCCAGAATATGAAAATGTTGATATAAACTGGACAGATTTTTGTATGCTTTTTTTTTTAAGAATAATTAGATTTTAACTTCTCTGCCTCATTTTTTGCAATTTATGAAAATCTAGATGTTTAGCTAACTTGTTGTGGGGGCAAAGAGGGTTAGAAGATGGGAATAAAGGTGCCATTCTTTTTAGAAGCTATATAATTTTTAATATGCAAAGTCCAATATTATGGCGAAAAAGACTGTTACTAGCTCATTTTTATTATTCTTGAACCTGGATAGAATTTTTTAGTTGTTTTCTAAGAAATCAATGTAAATGAAGTTTTATTATCAGATTTACAAGAAATTTTAAAAACTACCAAAGCTTTGAAATGTTCCCAAGCATTAGATTGTGTATCAAACATAGAGTAGAGAATGGAAAAGTCTTACTGAAAATCAAGAAATACTAGTCAAGACCACAAAAAAACTTATACTGTTCGAACCCCAAGTCCCCTGACTTGTTTATTTATTAGGACTGAATTTCAGTCTGTTTTCCCAAGGGGATTGCTTGACTCTGTCGTTGAGATCAAAGGAATATTGACACACACTTTAGGTAACATTTTGTTATCAAATTTAGTTGAATTCAAAGCACTCTTGAAAATGTGCTGTTTCTGCTACAGTAAATATAAATGCATTTATGTATGATAATCCTGCAATCATAATAATTATAATTTTGATTAAGCAACCCTTCGTGGTGGTTTTTCCAAGGTCTTTATTTTTAAGCCTGTGGTGAATTATTACTTGAGATACTTTAACAATAATAAAAGAGTTTAGATGAGCAAGGTTCCTATCCTGTATAATTATTAACACATTAAAAAAAGTCCTAATCTTAATTGTTTTGTTGGATCTGGGCTTCCTGTTGGCAAACATTTGTTCTTCAAACATCCTTGTAATTCACATTAGCTAGGAAGGTAGGTGGCATTTTATGTTTTAATTATACGACCAGGACAAATTTTGTTTTGATTTGCTTTGCTGAGTCATCCTGTTAGCTGAGCGTTCCCATGACCAGGCAGCTCTTCCCAACACTAAGCCATAAACACACAAACCCATTTCTCTAAATTGTGACCTTTCCATTGGCTTAGGAGTGGGAAGTCTGCCACGGCCTCTGTGTTAAGCAATCAACTTCATTTCATGACTTTTCTGTCATAGAGAAGCAGCCGAAACCAAGACCAGAAGATACCTTGCTTTGATTTTTGTGTTAGTGACGATGATAGCCACTAGTTTTGAGCCAGTCTCTGTGCCAGCAATGTGTGGGCTAAGTGATGTACATGCTCTCCTTATATAAGTAGTGCTAATTTATGAAAATTAGAAAATCCAGATAAGCATAAAGAAAACAAAATATATACTCATAAATCTGCTAGCCAAAAATGACCACTGTTAATATTGTGTTGGCCAGAAAGTTCATTCAAGTTTTCCCGTAACATCCTATAGAAAACCCAAACAAACTTTTTGGCCAACCCAATATTTTGGTAACTGTGTATTCAGATTTCAGTACATACATATTTATTTCTGTATACATAATCTTTAATCCTTTCCACAACTTTGAAAAGAAGGTTAATTTTCTCCATTTTACGTTGAGATCAATCCATAGCAGGTTATATGCTAAGGAGATGGTACTGTTGTCTGACTCCAGAGTTTTTTCTGTTTACCTGAGTTCCAGCCTGTAATTAGTTTCCAGTGATTTGAGCCAGAGATGGGGACACGATGTCTTCCCAGTCCCCATCTCTCAGGTCTTTCTGATCAAAAGGAAGACTGAGTGATCTTTCAGGATGGCACACTGTCCCCTAGTCGCCCCTCTTCTGCTTATATTGAACCACAGAGCCTCATTCTCCCTGTTCTCTTACAGAACAGCCCTCTTCTTACTCTGTAGTGGGCTCAGAAGTGCACGTGACAGCCTACTGTGGAAGATCTTTTAAAAAAAAATTATTTTTTTTTAACATAGGTTACCTCATAAAAAAAAGATTTAAATTGTACATTTTGTTTTTGCATTGACATACTTTTAAAAATTCTTAATTTGTTTTTTGACAGCGAAGTAGGTTTGTCATGGGGAAGGTTAATCAGTATGTGTCTATTGAGGTACAAAAGTGAAAAGCTCCTGTTTAATCCTCTAGCATTTTCATTTGGAAGAATGCAGATTGTGAATTATTTTTTACTTATTTATATTTTGCTTTGGTAACTTAAACCAAACAGGAACGTTGTGACATTTAGATTTAGAAAACTGTCTTCCGAAGAGTGACTTGGTAGAATTTTCACTGAATTGTATTATCTCTTTGGGATAGTTAAATTATGAAAAATTATTGGCAGCTACCTCTAAATTTTGTGTTTTTGTATAAACGATACTGAGGATATACTCCTGCCAGATGCCATTTTATTATTTGTTATTTTAACTTAAAAAAATGTAAATCCATATTGTGGCAGTAGTAGATGCCAAAATCATGTTTGTGCTTTAGCGAAAATTCAGCAGCCCAGCAGGCTTCGCTATAACTGACCGTGTCGCCTTTCCAGGCAGTCCCATGGTTCATACAAAAACAATAAGACCATATCTGCAAAGTTTACACTTTAAGGTCCGTGTGATGTCATGTAAGATAGTTTCTAGTGCCCCTCCTATGACTGGAAGTTTTGCTCTGTCTACAACAAAAATGCCAAACCCATTTGTCAGCATTTGGATGACATAGCTGCATAATTTAATTTTTCTTCTATATTCATGTGGGTAACTGGCTATTGAATATCATAGATGGTAGCAGTTAAAAAAAAAAAAAATCAAACAGTGCTTGAAAGGTTAGAGATATTCAGGATGTTTATCCAACAGAACTTATTCTTAAGAGTCCATCTGTTTCCATGGTTAGGGCTGGTCTGAATATGATTTATATCAGGTACTTAAAGTATTTTTATTATAGTTATTTTTCCCTATGTTAAATCACTTCTGATCTACAGAAGAATGGTCGAAGTGGAGATCGGGTCTCCTTGGTTAGCCGATACTTTCATTGAATTAATTTGTCTAAGTCACATGGCTTAGGTTCTAGGTGCTGTGAAATCAGACGACTTTACTGAGATGAAAATTATAGTCATATCATCAAATACTTGAAAACCTAGTGTCTAGAGACTAAGAGGGGTACAGAGATGTATAAAATAGTTCCTGCCTTCAAAAGGTTTATAAAAGATACCATGATAAAAGTTTGATTTCATTTTTGAGAGCCCAGCAAAATACACTATGCCAGGAGTATTTTGCATAGTTTCTTGAACTTTGTACTCATACCGTCTGACCATTATTTAGCCATTTAATGTGTTGGTTTGTTGTAGAATATGTAATACTGCTTTGAGTATTTTGTGGTGGATCTTCCTTAGAGCCTGTTTTAAAGTCAGTAATAAGACAAAGCCATTTCTACACCATCCACTGAGGCACACACATGCATAGGAATGTGCAGATGATCATCAGTGGGTGCCAGTTATCCCAGTTACTAAGTTCTTACAGTGTACCATGGTACTGAGTGCTTCTAGATTGTTTAATTTAATTTTTGTAGTTGTCCTGTGAGAGGATCATCATTTCTCTTTTATAAATGAGGAAATCCAGAGAAGTCAAATAGGTTGCTCACATCACCTAATACATAAGGGCATCAGGAGCTGAAACTAGATCCAGATACCATTAAGCACTGGCCTTTTCTGCTGTAGCTGCCTGTTCACCAGATGATTTACTGTGCTTCTGTGGACTCTCTGAAGTGATAAATTATAAATGGAATTCCTGGTGTAATAAAATCATCCATATTTTTTCAACTCTGAATTGAGAGCAGTGCCCTCACCTGGCTGTTTGTTGGCATAAAATTGTATAAGCCCCTCTAACTGTGGTTCTTTTGATGAAACATTCAGCAAAGTTTTTCCCTTTTTTTTGCTTAGCCATGAATAGAGAGCAAAAGTTTGCATCATTCTTTAAAGAACTCTTAGTTTTGTCTTCTGGTGAACGTGAATATGCGCAAATAATTAAATTTTTAACAAATGGTTGTCCTTTGTTTTTACCCCATGTAAACCAAAAATCCTATTTCTAAAGAGTTTCTTCTAATTTAGACAGAAAAGGGGGAGGTTCTAGGCAGAGGGAATATCTCTCTTAAGCCCAGGAGCTGGTATTGTCATCCACCAGATACTGAATATTGATTGCCAGTCTGCCAGAAAGTTTAGTCTTCTCTCCAAATCAGTGCTAGTAAATTAACTATTTAATACAGGATTTTGTTATTATTTTGTTTTTGTTTTTTAATCAGTCAGAATTCTTTTTAACAGAAAGCCTGGTGGCTCAGACGGTAAAGAATCTTCCTGCAATACTAGAGACCCAGGTTCGATCCCTAGGTTGGGAAGATCCCCTGGAGAAGGGAATGGCTACCCACTCCAGTACTCTGGGAATTCCTGAAGAATTCCATGGACAGGAGAGCCTGGTGAGCTACAGTCCATGGGGTCACAGAGTTGGATACGACTCAGCAACTAATACACTGTGGGAAAATGCTATCCTGTGATTCTCAGTATTGGAGATCAACTAGAACCATTCAGATTTTTTTCTACTTTGACTATCTCCACAGTTTTAGATATTAGAGACAAACATTTCTGATTTTAATCAGCTTTCTTCTGATTAGTTTTCTTTATCTACAGGAAAGGAACATTTTGATCTTTGTTCCTCTGGCCAAAATAAAGCTGTACTATTAAACATCTATAGATAAAAACTCTCTACCATGTGATAACAGAAATAAATTTCTAAACCTAGGGAGAAAAATCTGGGAGGGTGTATGATAATTTATTACAGTAAAGTATTTTTAAAAGGTTTATTCATGAAAAAGTAGTTACAAATACTAAGGAATTAACAAGTTCTTTATCAATCAGTGTGAAAGATCTCTCTCAAATAGAACTCCTTTATACAAGGTATTATATATCTCTACATATCTATCATATGATGTAGTTACTTACTGAGAAACATATCATTGGCAAGGGCATCCTCGATTATTTTTTGTTTCATTTTTCCCTTAATGCATGGTATTCAAATAATTGCTTCTTCTCCCCATTGAATTTGGCTGAGGTGATGAATGCATAGCTTCTCATAAGGCAAAGTGATGAAAATATGATTTTAAAAGATCTTGTCATGGAACATTCTGGGATAAAGAAATGTACTACATGATCATCCTTTGGTGGTAGGTGTAATTTTTTAAATATATCTATTTATTTGGTCTTAGTTTGGCGTGAGGTATCTAGTTCCCTGACCATGGATTGAACCCAGACCCCCTGCATTGGGAGCACAGAGTCTTAATCACTGGACCACCAGAGAAGTCCCATGGTGGTTGATGTATTTCTAATGATACAAAAACAGAAAAGAGGGGATGATTTTGCTAAACTGCCTACGACTCTGATTTCACTTTCTAGACAGAAAAGAAAGATAATCAAAATCTCTCCTACACCGCCCTATTTGTGAATTGACTGACTGGGCCTGCCAAGGCTGAAGGAAACACATAATTTGGTATTGAAGATTGCATTAGTTTTTGAAAGAAAGCATTGTAATACATTTTAATTGTGTTTTTATGTAAACCATGACTTTATTGAATTAGACTCTATAATTAGGTCATAGTACTAATTTGATCAGAATATTAAATAGGTCAGAGTATTAAAGTAACCATCATCTTTATTGAGTGAATTATAATCATAGAGGCTAGACCTAGAAACAGAGAAGGCAATGGCAACTCACTCCAGTACTTTTGCCTGAAATCCCGTGGATGGAGGAGCCTGGTAGGCTGCAGTCCATGGGGTCCCTAGGAGTCGGACACGACTGAGTGACTTGACTTTCACTTTTCACTTTTATGCATTGGAGAAGGAAATGGCAACCCACTGCAGTGTTCTTGCCTGGAGAATCCCAGGGACGGGAGAGCCTGGTGGGCTGCCATCTATGGGGTCGCACAGAGTCGGACACGACTGAAGCGAGTTAGAAGCAGCAGCAGCAGACCTGGAAAGGACCTAAGATCATCTGGCCTGGTGATTTTCAGTGCTGTGAAGAGTCACCATGTCTTCTTAGGAGGAGAGGGCAGGGGGGGCAAACAGATGGGTGGAGATTGCATAGGGAACACTTTCTAAAACAGATCCCCCAGGAATTCTCATGGTCCCTGTGCTCCTAACTTCTTAGTTGGAGACTCACCAGACTGAATGAACTACCTTTACATATCCTTCTTGTGTGCCTGGCTGGAAAACGAGATTGGAAACATCTCATTTAATCCATCCCTCTTGTTTTATAGAAGAGAGAAACAGCCCCGGAGAGATGAGATGAATACCCAGGTGTACACACTTTGTTAGAATCAGGGCCGAAGTATAATCCAGACACCCTGACTTCCAGTCCGTAGATAGGGCTCAGAGAGGAAGAACAACCCTACATTCCCACTGAGTAAGAAGGAGTATCCTTTTCTTGTTTTGAAAATTGTAATAGTTTTTTAAGCTCTCAAGTTTCTATTAAGAAATAGATTCAAACTGCCAGTTTCCAAATAGGCTATTTTGCATGTGAACTTTTACATTTCATTGTGTAATGTTATACCTGGAGTACAGCAACTTCTTTTGAGATTTGATGGGATAATCCTTAAATATAATCAGTCATCTTTTATTTTAACATCTTTCAGCCTACCCCATTTATATTCAGTTTTCCTTTCTAGAGGAGAAACAAACTACAGTTTTCAAATATGTGAATTCCAGTCATAGATTATGAACTTAAAAAAGTAACTTTTTATTTAAAGTGGTATTCTTTTGAATATCCAGTTATATAGCATCTGTATTATTGGTTTTGAATGTACTCTGCCCTTTTTTAGTCTATGGAAAGTTTTTAGTTTGTGGGTAAAATCATCTTAGAGGTTTGGTACATCTTGAATCAAAGCGATTAAATTTTTATCAACTAGGATTTTGTGAAGTGTATTTAGAGATAGAAAGGGGAAAGAAAATGGGAACTAATAAAAGCCTACAGCAGGAAGATATACAAATACAAACTACTTATAAATTTCTATATTATCCAGATTACTCTTCTAAACAAGAATTCAAACAAGAATACTTTAAATCTCACAAATTTTTATTTTGCAAGTTATATTTACCAGATCATAGTTGATGATGAAAGATGAAATTCTAAGGTGTTAAAAGGTACAGTGAAATTATTTGTCTTTTGAATGCAGAGTTGGATTTTTCTAGGGTTCTAATGTTCTTTGTATTACACTGGAATTAGACATTTTTCCATCATACACTCATCTTAAGGAGCTTTGAAAATGCTTTGGCATAGTTTATTTATTTGTGGTAAGTAGAGTTAGGAAGAATCAGCAATATAGAATCCTAACAGTATTTGTGCATACTGTATTTAAGTGATTTTTATGCCTGTTTACTTTCTGTGATTCTTAAATTTTATAAATCAAATACCTTAACATACTTCCACTAGAAATTAATTTATAATTGATTATTTATGCTGGATGAAGTAGCAGTTTCATTTTAGTATTAATCCACTCAGATTAACTGAATTTTTATATCTATAATTCATTATATTACAACTTTTTAAATAGCATTTATAACAAAAGAATTTTTGTTTTATGAAGTATTTGTTACAAAAAAAAAAAAAAACACCATCTTGCCAAAAACCATTACAGTGTCTATGCATTGTGTATATTCCGTGATGTCATTGTTGAGATTTTGCATGTGGTTGTAGGTGCTCTTTCATATGTGTGTTTGTGGTGTTGATGTGGAATTGTTAACCATTGCTGCTATCACTTATTGTAGTTAAACTGAAAAACTGTGTGAAGAGGCTGTGCCAGTCAACATTTGTATGTGTGACTTGTGAAAATATGTGCTTAGCTGTTTAATATTTTGAGCCAGCACTTGGCCTCTACCGAAGGAGATGTTGTAGTTGTCAGGTGATGCCAACGTCAAAATCTTGCTTCATATTTATAATTCCAGGTTAGCTTTCCTTCTGCACTTTCCCCAGCCTTTTGAAAGAGAAACATTTGTAAAAAGAGAAAGCAAGAATTCTGAACTTTTCCTAGTACCCCCCACCTTAAATTTTTTTACCCCCCGATATTTGAGAAATTCCATAGAATGTCAATGTAGCAGCATAATTTCCCTTGATCTAGGTATTTTAGGTTGAAAAATATAATAACAGAAGACTGTGGTGGCGCATACATTATCTTTGTTGGTTATCATGCCATATTATTTGAATTTCATTTAATAAGAGTATTTAGTATTTTCATTTTGTTTATAAGAGACCATGAAAAGCCCAGCTTCCCAGGTGGCTAGGTGGTAAAGAATCCACCTGCAAATGCAGAAGACACGGGTTTGATCCCTGGGTTGGGAAGATCTGGAGGAAGAAATGGCAACCCACTCCAGTAGACTTGCCTGGGATATCCCATGGACAGAGGAGCCTTGGCAGACTACAGTCCAAGGGGTCACAAGAGTCAGACATGACTTAGCAACTAAACAACAACATGAAAACCCTGGAGTTCCCAAATACTAACTTTTATATTCAGCATCTGCATAGACTTAACATATCTGGTTGCCTTATGACCATCAGAATTCTATCATGCCCACCTGTCTTTAGTTTGCTTCCTGGTATTTGTGACTTGCCTCAACAATTCCCAACTTACTGTGACATTAGAACATTATTTCAGTGGGTTAATTCTACTTTATTAAAATTTAATGGGGGTAAATTGCATACATATTTAATACATTATTGGGCTTCCCTTGTGGCTCAGCTGGTAAAGAATCCACTTGCAATGCAAGAGACCTGGGTTCGATCTCTGGGTTGGGAAGACTCCCTGCAGAAGAGGAAGGCTACCCACTCCAGTATTCTGGCCAGGAGAATTCCCTGGACTGTGTAGTCCATGGGGTCGCAAAGAGTCGGACACGACTGAGTGACTTTCACTTAAAATGGAAGGGAAATATCATAAAATGTTAAGAAAAAAGGCTCTTCTTAAAGAACCTTTTCGTACCAACTTTGCAAAACTCCTCACTTCAAGTGCAGGATTTCCTTCTGTCTGTTCAGTGGGTTTATACTTATAATATCCTTGTGGTAAAGGGACAGTCTTCTGAGTGATATTGAGGCTTTCTGTGTGGCTGTCGGTAACAGGCAATACTGTATTTGGAAACGTTGCTTCTGAAATTGCTGATTTAATTCTAAGAATATTAAAATGAATTCATCAAGGCCCCTGCCACTTCTTTGCTTATAGGAAAAGAAAGGTGTATTTTATGTTGAGCCATTTCTCCAGAATATGCTTTAAACATTTGTCACTCAATGGAGGTGACAAAGAAATAAAGGACATTCAATTATGTATGTTCTAAAGAAATTATGCCCTTGTCCAGTGGCCTCTGGAGTGACACAAAAATATTTATTGTTTCCTGCATCTGGAGTTTTCAGGCGAGATCTTTGTACTTAGAATTCTGTTTATATGAACACCAAAGATTCTGGCGTAATATGACCTGAAACGATGAGTAATAGTTTCTGTTAGATAGCTATGGATACATTTATTGAATCCTGCTCTTGGGTTTATTTGCCCTCTTTGGGTCTTTTGTACATTTTGTATGTCTGTCCTGAGGCCTTTATGCCTAGGGCAACTTTTTAATCAAATAATACATATATATTTATTAGGTTTCTAATTTATAGAGTTTGTTCTCACCATGACTTTAAACTTTATTTCATTGCTAAAGTTAGACATAGATTTGCCAGATTAGCCTCATAGTTTGGACATTTTTTTGTTGTAACCTGAAAATGTAGCTTATAACCCCATAGGCCTGGTAGATCATGACTAGAAACATTTTGGATTCAGTAGAATCTCGTATAGAAACTCATTTATCTGTTAATGTAAAGAACTTGGTGATTTCATAAAATGAATGCTGTATACAACTTAAGTTCTTCCATCTTTCTTATAAGAATGACTTTAAGATTCTTTTTATTCTACCGCTTATAAGTTAATTGGGAATAAAAAGATAGATTTACCAATTTAGTATAATTTAACACTAAGCATCTGTTTAGAAATGTAATCACCACAGTTAATACTTAGAAAAGTCATATGAAAAAAATACAATAGTGTTCTTTGAAGATGGATTTATTTCCCCCCTTTTGGATTGTCAGTTTGAATATATATTTTCTGGCCACTTAGCTTTTAATTGATTTACATGAAAAAAGCATATGTGTGCCTGTTCACTCAAACCATATTTAAAATTCTCATTTTAAGCTGCTACAACTATAATGTATGGAAGAACGAAGAGAAAGGTGAATTGAGGAAGAGGGAAATTTCTGTTAATATTTAAAATGTGTAACTGTGATACCCTTGGTTAATTAATCCTCTGCCTTTTGATATTTGTAATAATACAGGAAAATTTTTTTGTTATTAAGAGTATACTGTTGGTTTCATTTTTGTTTTGCTGCTCACTGATCTTTAACACCAAGGTGTTTTCATCTTTATCAGTTCAGTTTTTGCTTCATATTTGTCTGTGTACCTGTGCTCTAAATAAAATTACAGTTTTATGTCCCAGTGGCTTATTCTGTTATGTGATAATGGTTATCTCTAATGTAGTGTGACTTTCTATTGTTTTCAGTATTTGTTGGTACAGCCTAAAACTTATAGAAATAAAAAAATCCAATAAAATCAGTTAATGAACATCAGTGATGTCTATAATGAGAGCGTGCTTTAATCATAGTGTTTTATCTGTGGTTGGGTATGACTAGTCTTCATTCATTTACTCAATGGTTTTCTGCAAAGCTGGCTGATTTTTATAGCTACAACAAACAGTTTAAAAGGCAAGTTAAACCGCATTTTAAAAAAATTGTCCTGGTCACCATGCATTAGCCCAGGTTAGCAAAGCATTCCGCATCAGTTGTTTTCTAACCACTGAGGAGGGGGAAATCACGCAAGGAGGAGTTTTTCTACATGTGCGCGCTCAGACATAGCTCCTAAGTAGGGAAGACACTTTCGGAAGGCGTTTATAGCTAATTAATCATATGCTTCCCGGAGCCCCCAGCCTAACAGTCCTGTTGGTGGAGCAGAAGTCTCCACTGCAAACTCTGTCTTTCTGTCCATCTGTGGAGCTGTGTCAGCCAGTTGTGTGAAGTCATACCAAGTTAAGTAGATGTCAGGTTCTAGACTTTCTCATTTTTAGGAAAATTTTTCTGTTCAGATACAATTCTCTGTGTGCAATCTGTTGCATTTAGCACATTTGACAGTGTTCTTTGGAATAGGAATGGTTCAAAATAATTATAAGTTTCAGACATCCTTCTTGTGTCACTAAAATTATTTAATAAAGAAACCCCCAGATAATATAGTGTTCTCTCTCACAGTTCATGATTTTGCAAAAGTGCAAATAAATTTCTTCCATATCTGTAGATAGTCTCCTAAAGTATTTATTCATAGAAAGCTGAATATTCCAAATATAAATAATTACTGTGTTTTTGTATTATAATTCTTTAAATTGTATTGGAAACTACTTTATAAATGGTTATAACTAAGTTTGTGTTTTTAGAACTCTAGACACAAAGGATTCAAGATGTGTATAAGAGACAGGGGGAAAGAAAATGGGAACTAATAAAAGCCTACAGCAGGAAGATATACAAATACAAACTACTTATAAATTTCTATATTATCCAGATTACTCTTCTAAACAAGAATTCAAACAAGAATACTTTAAATCTCACAAATTTTTATTTTGCAAGTTATATTTACCAGATCATAGTTGATGATGAAAGATGAAATTCTAAGGTGTTAAAAGGTACAGTGAAATTATTTGTCTTTTGAATGCAGAGTTGGATTTTTCTAGGGTTCTAATGTTCTTTGTATTACACTGGAATTAGACATTTTTCCATCATACACTCATCTTAAGGAGCTTTGAAAATGCTTTGGCATAGTTTATTTATTTGTGGTAAGTAGAGTTAGGAAGAATCAGCAATATAGTCATTTATTTTTAATTAATGATAAGCTTTTCTAAGAAGGTTTCAAATTACTAAAAATAACTAATATGTATAAAATATTTAATGTTGTTACTATATCTAAAAGGTAATGTTTAAAAAAATATTGAACTTGGTGGCAAACATTTTCAGACTGAATGTTTTTTACTTGATTGAAATTTATAACGATCTAAAAATGTGAAAGCGGTAATCGCCTTCCTTTTTTAAGCATTATTTACTCTCCTGGATAAATTTTAGAGTTTTGGTTTCCCACTGCATACAGTTATGTGTATACTATTCTGTAGTCTGCTAAGTGTGCAGTAAGCTTTATGTCTAAGAGAACAAGTGTGCTTTTCCATAGTGGCTGCACCAATTTTCATGCCCGCCAACAGGGCACAGTTGTTCCTTTTTCTCCACATGCTCACCAACACTTACTGTTTTTTGTCTTCTTGACAGGTGTGAGGTGATATCTCATTGTGGTTTTGATTTGCGTTTCCCTAGTGATAAGTGCGGAGAAGGCGATGGCACCCCACTCCAGTACTCTTGCCTGGAAAACCCCATGGATGGAGGAGCCTGGTGGGCTGCAGTCCATGGGGTTGCTAGGAGTCGGACATGACTGAGCGACTTCACTTTCATTTTTCACTTTCATGCATTGGAGAAGGAAACGGCAACCCACTCCAGTGTTCTTCTCTGGAGAATCCCAGGGACGGGGGAGCCTGGTGGGCTGCCGTCTAAGGGGTTGCACAGAGTCGGACACAACTGAAGCTACTTAGCAGCAGCAGCAGCAGTGATAAGTGATATTGAGGATCTTTTCATGTGCCTGTTGGCCATCTGTATGTCTTCTTTACAGCATGCTTGCTTTCTTGGTTCCTTATTTTGTTGTTAACTTGTCCCAAGTTTTGCTTGATGGGTTGCAGATGTTAGTTAGACTTTTGTTTTTGTGTAACTTTTTCTGGCTAATACCTTTTATTTACTCTCTTATTTGAAAATACCTTCTAATAGTTATTTCTTTCATTTTTTTTTTTGTTTTTAACAGATTTAAATATATTTTTTTAATATAAAAAATTAATTCACATTGGTCATCTCTCCCTTTTTTACTTCTTTGTTCCTTATCCTTCCCAAAAAGAATGAGATCATAATCATATTTTTTAATATCTTTCCTCTCCTCTTTTTCCCTTATTATTGAAATTATGGGGAATTTTAGTTCAAGATTTTGTTCCATCACATGCCATCTAAAATACCTTCTAATAGTTATTTCTTTCATTTTTTTTTTGTTTTTAACAGATTTAAATATATTTTTTTAATATAAAAAATTAATCCACATTGGTCATCTCTCCCTTTTTTACTTCTTTGTTCCTTATCCTTCCCAAAAAGAATGAGATCATAATCATATTTTTTAATATCTTTCCTCTCCTCTTTTTCCCTTATTATTGAAATTATGGGGAATTTTAGTTCAAGATTTTGTTCCATCACATGCCATCTCTTTTCAGTCTTAACAATTGTGTTGAGCTCAGTTGCCACATTACCTAGTGTTAGAAGTAAATTATCTGCTTCTCACTCACTATACCTTGTACCCAGTATCTTTCCCTCTCTTTGATTCAGTTTTCCTTTTGTTTGCAAATATCCATGACTTTTTTTTTTTTTTTTTAAGAAAGGGTGTTTGGATGATACTCTTTTTATGATTGAAAATACCTTTCTTTTTCAAGTGATACTTTAGTTAGGTAATAGAATTCTTAATTTTGGTTGTTTTCCCTCACAACTGAGTAGACTTGAGTCAATGTATTTTAGTATTTGGTATCACAGCTGAAAAATCTAATTCTTGTTACTATTGCTATGACTCTCTACACCCGCTGCACCAGAAAGATTACAGAATTTTCTTCTTGTTCTCAAGCTTTGGAAATTTCACCAAGATATGTTTATGTATGTTTCTTTTCAGTGTGTGTGTTTGACAGTTCATGAACCTTAACACTCTAAGGATTAAAATCTTTCTTTGATCAATGGGGTTTTCATATATCTTGGATTATTTTATCCTATTCTCTAACTTTTAAATTCTTGTAAGATGGGTTTTTAGTTTCATTAGTCTGTCTTGTATGCCTCTTAACTTCACTCTCATCAGTTTTTTATTACTTTGCCTGCCCTTCAGGGAGAATTCCTTCCTAGTAACTAATTTGTCCTTTAGCCATGTTCATTCTAATTCTCAGCTCTTTGGAGAATTTTTAAAATGTGTTTTTTCCATCATTTAAACTTTCCAGGATCTTTCTTGTTCTTCTCTTTTCCTTTTTTTTTTTAAATTAATTTTTATTAGAGTATAGTTGCTTTCCAGTGTTGTGTTAGTTGCTGCTGTACAGCAAAGTGAATCAGCTATACATGTACATATATCCCCTCTGTTTTGGATTTCCTTCCCATTTAGGTCACCACAGAGCATTCATTAGAGTTCCCTGTGTTACACAGTATGTTCTCATTAGTTATTTTATACTAGTGTCAATAATGTATATATGTCAATCCCAGCCTCGCAGTTCTTCCCTCCCACCCACTTCCCACTTTGCTTCTCTTTTCCTTTTACAATAAAAGCTGTTCTTGTTTTAAGTATGTGTTATCCTCTCAAACCTATGTATTGATCTTCTAAAGTCTTTTTTTTTTTCTTCTGGTTTTCTGAATTGTCTGTTTTCAGGTAGAGGATAGGGAACATGAAATTAGTTGCTCTGCTTGTATAACTTGGTAACTTCCGTGCTTTTAAGTTTTACCCAGTTGCCAGGTGATGCTTGTTTGTATGCTCACATTTTAAAATGAAAGTCTGGGTTTAACATTATTGATAGCTTATAGGGATTTCCTTAGACCATGTTCAAGGGTCCTGTTTGAACCTGGGCAAAGCTCACTTTTATGGGTAATAGTTGAGCACAGGGTTTTGCAGGTGGACTTCACCCAGCTGTAATGCTGGACAAAGAAGTGTCCATGAAGAAGCTTCCCTGCACAGTATAAAATAGAAGATAGGCTGGGAAGCCAGGAACCCTCTCCAGTGTAGACACAGCAGGGGTGCTACCGGAGAGATGGAGTACATTGGGGGTTTCTTACTTTTTATAGCTGCTTTCCTGTTTTCGCATCTCTATCCAATGGGGCTGCCCAGAGTTGCCTTAGGCAGTGCCCCCCTTTCTCTCTGACCTTGGGGGTAGTAGTCTTCCACTGCAGAGCCACTCACTTTACACACTGTGCTGTAAATGATGTAAGTGGAATCTGCGTATAGAAAGGATAATCATTCAGATCTGGCCATCCTTAGGCTCTGCTTCCACAGCCCCTCCTAACTCTGAGCTCAGAGTTTGCCTGTTCTCTAGTGGGAAATCATTCAAAGGCTTCTTTAGCAGTCCCTTCTTTTCCTGGTATTCAGCTGTAAGTTCTTGCTTTTATTTGTTTCTCCATGAGGATGCTCTCCTAAAAATGTCCCCAGCACCACAACACTACAACTTATACTCAGAATTTTTAAAAAGCAGTTAAAGAGACATAATTTAATCCTTAAATACAGTCATGAAGGAACCGTGTATGCGGTTTCATTTTCACAAATTTCTTTTCCTATTATGTAAGTATACAAGCATTCTTTCCCTATTTCTTTATATACTAGGACTTGCTTTCCATTTTCAGTGTACAGACTCTTGTTTCTGTGATAGAAAATTAAATTATTTAAGTCCTTATAATTGTTTAATGTAATAATTAAACTTAGGCATCCTGTCTTGCAATGTACTCTTTTCTGTTATGCATATTAAAGTGATAGGGACTAGGCTCTGTTGCAAATAAATCATTTTTGTATTGTTGTTCAGAAAAGCTATAGTGAAACTATAGTGGTTATTTAAATCAGACTTATGAAGGTTAATCTGAGTAAATTTGGGAGGCATGGATGTTTTTCAGAAGCACAAATGGCTGGTACCTAAACTGTGTTCCTTACTAAGCGCTGTATCCCTGTAGTACCCGATTCCTTTGCTGTAATGACCAGAGTGGAGTCAGCGGGACCCAGGAGCAAACCAGGAGTTGGCTCTCATATTTTCCAACTCCATGACTTGGGACAGCACAGTGCCTGGTACAGAGAGAGTACCTCAGTAAATACTGGATTAATGATGTATGAACTTACTAAGTGTATGAGGTTCAGATTCCTTACCTGTAAAATAGGCATAACAGCAGGATTGCTTAGAGACGCAGATAATTTATATGACCATTAGCATATAGTGAGCATTTAATTAGTGCTGGACATAATAGTAAATTTTATACTAAAATTCTTTCATTAATATCAAGCAAGTCCCAGAAATAATACAAGCTATATGTCGGTTTAGGAGGGTGGTGAGGGGAATATGCCTGCATGTCTCAGCTGCTTTGGAAAGCATTTCTAGCATTGTTTCTGTCTTACTTTAAGCATTTATTAAAGCAGATTGTGTGTTCAGCAATTCAAAGCCAACTTAAAGCGTGAAGACACAGTCTTAAGGAGCATATAAACCAACTGAAGAGCTCTTCCGGGCACAATTAGATTATTAGTTCTCAGGAATAAGAAAGCAAATGTGGGGCTCATACCAAAAGCCAGAATAAGGGAGTTGGATTATATGGGGAACGAGTTTGCAATTGGAATTGAAAAAAACATGCTATTTGATGGGCACAGAGACCTGAGTGAGATTTCTCAGGGTGTGGGGAGGGTGTGATGTGGTGTCCTGGGCACAGGCAGATGCTGGAAAACAGGAGGCTGGTGGCTTGGGTTCCTCACTGGGAGCAGAGACAGGCGAGGTGAGTCAGATACAAGCACTTTGCACATCACCTTGGTAATGTGTTATCTTTGGGTTTTGCTATTTCTCAGCCTTTTTGAGCCTGGTTTGAATACAGAAACATTCCAAAGTGGGTCAGAATCACTGGTTAGAGTACAGGTTGGCATTGTTTTAACGTTGCAGTGGTTTTTACCTTGACTTTTTTTTTCTATCGAAAGACAACAATTTGAACAGTTTAAGCCCAGCTTTAGTAGATCACAGAGTGTGAAAAAAGGCCAGCAAATGGTTGTAGATTTAGCTGTCTCTTTGGCAACCAGTGGACACATTGAAAAAGAGGAGTCTTCATCTAAAATCATTTAGCAGTTATACTTTACAATCTATTCACTCTTAGATGTGAGTCTGTCTGTTGTACCCCTTCTCTTTTCCTAATATTCTACTTGACCTTCCATTCAGATTCTAAGCTAGCAGATGGGTTGTGGAGTCAGGGTTGAAATCTCTCTTTATCAGTTTGTGAAAAGAAATAAAGAAATATGCTAATACCATTTAATTTGAAGCTGCCCAGAATGACACATAACACTTTTGAGACTATTACAGAAAAATAACAATTCTTCATGTGCTTAAGGTAAAGAGAAAGAATGTATAACTTGTCTTTCCTTTTCTTTCCCTTCTTTCTAGTTGAAATGCTATTTTTTTCAGTGAAAATTTTGGAATCATTCTTTGTTTCTCCTCATTCATTTTTCCACAACTGTTACTGAAATGCCTGTGTTAGTGCATCAGTTAGTATATGTGACAAAATTGGGGGGATTAAATCCAAGGATACTGCATGATTTAAAGCTAGAAACATTGTTTCATACTATATTCTAATATAGATATACTTGATAGAAACTTTCGTTTCTTAAAGGGTTGTCTCTTAGAAGTTTTCTGTTATTTAACATGATCCAAAGATTTAATTCTCCAAAGATGGGAATGGCAAATTATTTTAATGCCTTTTATTGTTTTTCTTTCTAGCCTATTCTACTAAGCTCAACAAATTTCCTGTATTTAATATTAATGATGACTTGAATGATCTATGTACCAGTGCAGTAAGCCCAAACACGACCAAAGCCACACGGTATGCCCTGAATGTGTGGCGATATTGGTGCATGACCAATGGGCTCAAAGATCACACAGACATCACCAAGGTAAGAAACTCTTGACTTTACTACTTCTTACAGCCAGCTTTACTGAGCTTGCCTGTGTCAGGCAGGGTGCTAAGCATTGTGGGGAACGTGGAACAGGTGCTTTCTGTCTGGGGAAACTTCGAAAAGACCCTAAAATAGAAAAATATCCACAGTACAAAGCAGAATTTAAATGCCAAAAAGTCCAGATGGGTAAATTAATTTGACTTTGTTGAGACTGACAAAGGGAATTGATACTTAATTTTGTATTTTGAGAGAGAGGCAGAGTTTCAAGAGAATTGGATAAAGACATGAATCTTCTAGATGAATCATGTAAGAAAGAGTAAAATTCAGAGGGACATATTCACCTTCCTGCAGCAGAGGCTCTGTGTATGGGAACAATGAACTATAAAGCTAGATTCTGATAACCCTTAAATGCCAAGCCAAAATCTTGTGAATATTGGCCACTAAAGTTTTTTCCTGTGTTTCTTTATAAGGAGAGATTTTATTTGAAAGATGACTGCAGGAGCAGCAGGGAAGGGACTGTCATAATTGGGAGAACACTGACCATAGGATCTGCAAATGTCTTAAGGGTCAGGTAAAAAGGAAACACTGAATTTTTTTTGAACAGGAAGCAATGTAAGAAATGTAACATTTTAGAGCAGTTAATTGGAAGTGATGAGCAAAAATGTATCTGGTAGATTCTTAATTTTCCCAGTTGTAAAACAAGCTCTTAAAATCTCTTCTAACTTGAAATGTTTGACATTTGTTAACAGAAGAGAAAATTCTAGGACGTGTAGAGACAGATGTCAGAAAGAAAAATACCAATACGGTATATTAACATATATATATATGGAATTTAGAAAGATGGTAATGATGACCCATTACGCGAGACAGCAAAAGAGACACAGATATAAAGAACAGACTTTTGGACTTTGTGGAAGAAGGCAAGGGTGGAATGATTTGAGAGAATAGCATTGAAACATGTCTATTACCATATGTGAAATAGATCACCAGTCCAAGTTTGATGCATGAAACAGGGCACTCAAAGCTGGTGCACTGGGACAAACCAGAGGGATCAGATGGGGATATGGGGGTGCTCAGTATGGAGGACACATGTAAACCTGTGGCTGATTCATGTCAGTGTATGGCAAAACCCACCACAGTATTGTAAAGTAATTAGCCTCCAATTAAAATAAACAAATTAATTTTAAAAAATGTAGAACAAGAGAGGTATGAAATCACCATAGAGCACCACAATGATAATTGCTTCAGGCCAGATCCACTAATGGCAAAATTAGTGGTGAAAGTGTAAGGATAAATAGGATTTTTGTGTTGCATCAACATAAGACCCTCTTAAATATGTACTAGAGAGAAATAGTAACTATTCAGAGGAGTACCCTGGCAGATGCCACGTTAATAGTGATCAAGATTAATATTTCCCATGTGCTTAGGACAACACTTCGCATGTATGGGATTTTTTTCTTAAAAATTCATAACCTCAGTGTACTCATGATAAAAAAGCAGACAAGTCCAAATTGAGGAAAATTCTACAAACTGCTTAACTGGTACTCTCCAAATGTATCAAGGAATGTATCAAGGTCACAGAAGATATTAAGATAGAGAAATGGTCACAGTTTGGAGGAAACTAAGGCGTGCTGCAGTCCATGCGGTCACAGAGTCGGACATGACTGAGCGACTGAGCTGAACTGAAGGAGACAGGACAATTAAATGAAATGTGGGATTATATTGGTACAGGAAGAAAATTTTACTGGAAAATGGGGAAATATGAGTAAAGTCTGAAGTTTAGCTAACAGCATTGCAACAATGTTAATTTCCTGGTTTAAATAACTGTTCTGAAAGATATTAACATTAGGAGAAGCTCAGTGAAGATTAGTTGGGGATTCTCTCTACTATTTTTGTAAGTCTAAAATTAAATTAACATTTTTTAAGACAAAAAAAGAAGAGAAATATGTACTTTGATTTGGATATGTTAAGTGTAAATAAATAATAGATACATGTACCAGATGGATATGTCAAATAAGCATTTGAGAACATGAGTTTAAACCATGGGGAAATATTAAAGCTGGAAGTCTAAATTTAGAGGTGTTGCAAATAAAAGTCAAAGTTGAAGCCTGTGTTTAGGGTACCAACAAGAGATAAAATAGGAAATCCAAGTTTCTACTTCTGGAAGCATGGTGCCCTAGATACTGTGAGGGACCTTTGCAAAAAGAAATGGAGTCATCCAAGGGCTGAAACTGAAGTGGTATGAGCAGTAAGTACATATGAAAATCAGGCTCTCCCCTCAGGGCTTATGTTAATAGCATCTGTTGAGGAAGGGAAACAACTAGGAGCGAAACTGAAGAACCCTTTATTGAGAAGACCCTGACGGGTCTAAAGAAGTTCTAAATCAATAGCATACCCTGGCTCCTTGCAGAGTCATATGCTAATAATCTTTGAAGGAAAACATCCAACATGTAGGTGCAAATTTTTCACAGGTTAATAAAGATCAACTAAATATGTACTCATAAAAAAAATCACAAGCCACTTAACGAAATAAACCACCATGAATGAGAATGATTAGAAACAGAAAACGGATTTAGACAGCAGGAACTTCAGATAGTAGATTATAGGCTAAGTATGTATGTAATGTTTGTTGAAAGAATGAAAAGAATTATAAAAATGAACAAGCAACACCACACCAATCAAAATGATCCAGCAGATCATTTCCACTTGTGATTGTAAGGGCATAAAAGGGTCCAGAATTACCCTCTGCAACAACCAGAAAACTGAGCAAAATAAGTCTTCCGACAGAACAGACAACACAGACTTGATCCCTAAGATGAGTGCCATCACCTCTCAGGCTTTCTGCCTGGAGACAATATCTGAACTGCAGGGAAGAGAGGGGGAACCCAGACTGAGCCTGCAATCTTGCTGAGTTGAGGGGAGACAGAAATCAGAACTCAGGGAGGATGGGGACATGAGAACAACTAAAAAGAAATTACGACATTCATTGAAAAGACAAATCCAGAATTAAATGTAAACTCCATAGCTTCTAGCATCCAATCAGAAGTTGCTATTCATAGGAAGAAGTGGGAACATGTAACCCATACCCAGGAGAAAAATTAGTTAAATCTTTCACTTCCAACCAATTTGGAGGAGATTGCTCTCCTGCCACAAACAACCAAAAAGCAGACAAATGATATAACTAATATGCAAGTTACTATATAACACACATAGGGCCGTGATGTCTGAGAGATGGGAAACAAGGTGAGCCTTAGGTGTGCCCCAGCTTGCTGCCTTGAGAGAGTCTGCAGGGCTGTGGGCAGGGAGAGGGCATGCAGGCAGAGCCCAGCACACTTGCTGAGTTGAGGAAATGGAGCTAAGAGTCCAGAGAGACCCAGGTGACTAGGACTCTCATGACAGAATATTTGAAAGTAGGGTTACCCAGAAAGAAAACCTGAGAGAACTGAACATACTCCATCTCAAATAGTGAGCTGAATTCTGATCAACATCTGCATGTGAGGGAACTGCCACAGGAGGGCAAAACAAAGCACCTGGAAGAATGAAAGGTGTTAGTGCCTGGAGCTCCACGGAGCTGGAGATAGTGCCTCTCCCCGCCAGCCAGACTGGAGAAACCTCAGGATTCTCGCGGTAGAGTATTCAGAAAGGTCTTGCATCGCATGTGGAGAAGAATTAGCCATGGATTGAGCTCTGCTCTGATCCCACCCAGCAAATCTTAAAAGCAAGACCCAGCTACGTGAAAAGGTAGGATATCACTAATCATCAGGGAAATGCAACTCAAAACCACAATGAGCTATCACCTCACATCTGTTAGGATGGCTATTATCAAAACATGAACTACTATACAATCCTTTATCTAAAGGAAGTGAAAACATTAACTCAAAAGGCTATATACACCTCTCTGTTCATTGCAACATTGTTTACAATAGCCAAGACATAGAAGCAGCCTAAGTGTCCAGGAAGCAACAGTTAGAACTGGACATGGAACAACAGACAGTAGGAAAAGGAGTACGTCAAGGCTGTATATTGTCACCCTGCTTATTTAACTTATATGCAGAGTACATCATGAGAAACGCTGGGCTGGAAGAAGCACAAGCTGGAATCAAGATTGCTGGGAGAAATATCAATAACCTCAGATATGCAGATGACACCACCCTTAAGACAGAAAGTGAAGAGGAACTAAAGAGCCTCTTGATGAAAGTGAAAGAGGAGAGTGAAAAAGTTGGCTTAAAGCTCAACATTCAGAAAACTAAGATCATGGCATCCAGTCCCATCACTTCATGGGAAATAGATGGGGAAACAGTGGAAACAGTGTCAGACTTTATTTTGGGGGGCTCCAAAATCACTGCAGATGGTGATTGCAGCCATGAAATTAAAAGACGCTTACTCCTTGGAAGTACCCTGCTTGTTTAACTTCTATGCAGAGTATATCATGAGAAACACTGGGCTGGATAAAGCATAAGCTGGAATCAAAATTGCCAGGAGAAATATCAAAAACCTCAGATATGCAGATGACACCACCCTTATGGCAGAAAGTGAAGAGGAACTAAAAAGCCACTTGATGAAAGTGAAAGAGGAGAATGAAAAAGTTGGCGTAAAGCTCAACATTCAGAAAACGAAGGTCATGGCATCTGATCCCATCACTTCATGGGAAATAGATGGGGAAACAGCGGAAACAGTGTCAGACTTTATTTTTCTGGGCTCCAAAATCACTGCAGATGGTGAGTGTAGCCATGAAATTAAAAGACGCTTACTCCTTGGAAGGAAAGTTATGACCAATCTAGACAGCATATTCAAAAGCATGGACATTACTTTGCCAACAAAGGTCCATCTAGTCAAGGCTATGGTTTTTCCAGTGGTCATGTATGGATGTGAGAGTTGGACTATAAACAAAGCTGAGCGCAGAAGAATTGATGCTTTTGAAATGTGGTGTTGGAGAAGACTCTTGAAAGTCCCTTGGACTGCAAGGAGATCCAACCAGTCCATCCGAAAGATCAGTCCTGGGTGTTCATTGGAAGGAGTGATTTTGAAGCTGAAACTCCAATACTTTGGCCACCTGACGTGAAAAGCTGACTCATTTGAAAAGACCCTGACACTGGGAAAGATTGATAGCAGGAGGAGAAGGGGATGACAAAGGATGAGATGGTTGGATGCCATCACCAACTCAATGGACATGAGTTTGAGTAAACTCTGGGAATTGGTGATAAACAGGGAGGCCTGTAGTGCTGTGGTCCATGGGGTCACAAAGAGTTGGATGTTACTGAACTGAACTGAACTGAAGTTTCACAGCAAAACTGAGATTAAGGTAAAGTTTTTTCCCCTATGCCCTCTACTCCCACAAATGCATAGTCTCATACAACTCAATATAAAAAAATATATCAAACAACCTGATTAAAAAATGGACAGAAAACCTAACTAAACATTTTTCCAAAGAAGATATTCAGATGATTAACAGGCACGTGAAAAGATGCTCAACACTGCTGATTATTAGAGGAATGCAAATCAAAATCACAATGAGCTATCACCTCACACTAGTCAGAATGGCCATCATCAAAAATCTCCAAATAACAAACGTTAGTAAGGATGTGGAGAAAAGGGAATGTTTGTACCTTGTTGGTGAGGGGATATGAATTGGCGCAGCCACTATAGAAAATGGTCTGGAGGTTCCTCAAAAAACTAAAAATAGAGTTACTATATGATCCAGCAATTCACACTTTAATGAATATCTGAAGAAAATGAAAACAGTAATTTGAAAAGATCCATGTACCTCAGTGTACATAGCAGCACTGTTTACAATAGAAGTCACCCAAGTGTCCATCAACACGTAATAAAGAAAATGTGATTTTGTTGTTGTTTAGTTGCTCAGTCCTATCTGACTCTTTGCGACCCCATGGACTGAACATGTGATATATATATATATATATATAGCATATATATCACATATACATGTGTGTATCTGTGTGTCTCTGTGTATATATCACATATATACATATGTGTGTGTGTATCTGTTTATTCTTGGAAAATAGTCTTATTGCATTAGCCAGAATTTCCGCTGTGTAGAAAAGGAGTGGTGCGAGGGGACATCCTTGCCTTTTATGGACTTTTCTTAAATCGGACCTAAGAAAAGAGAGTAGATCCCTCTCTGGAGATATATGGATCAGCAGCTTTGTTCATATTCTAAAAAGTCAGAAATGGTGCCCATCCACAATGAGAAGCACTAGGAGGATCCTGACTAAAACAGAAAATTTGTTTTCCAAATCAAGAAACTTTTGAAAGTGAAAGTAGTGTGATTAATATTTAAACCAAAAGAAGAACTGGCATAAACTGGGATATCTTGAAAAAACTCAGACGTATGTTCCCCTTCAGTCAGTTCAGTCACTCAGTCATGTCCGACTCTTTGCGACCCCATGAATCGCAGCACCCCAGGCCTCCCTGTCCATCACCAACTCCCGGAATTCACTCAGACTCACGTCCATCGAGTCAGTGATGCCATCCAGCCATCTCATCCTCGGTCGTCCCCTTTACCTCCTGCCCCCAATCCCTCCCAGCATCAGAGTCTTTTCCAATGAGTCAACTCTTCACATGAGGTGGCCAAAGTACTGGAGTTTCAGCTTTAGCATCATTCCTTCCAAAGAAATCCCAGGGTTGATCTCCTTCAGAATGGACTGCTGGATCCCCTTGCAGTCCAAGGGACTCTCAAGAGTCTTCTCCAACACCACAGTTCAAAAGCATCAATTCTTCGGCGCTCAGCTTTCTTCACAGTCCAACTCTCACATCCATACATGACCACAGGAAAAACCATAGCCTTGACTAGACGGACCTTTGTTGGCAAAGTAATGTCTCTGCTTTTCAATATGCTATCTAGGTTGGTCATAACTTTTCTTCCAAGGAGTAAGCATCTTTTAATTTCATGGCTGTACTCACCATCTGCAGTGATTTTGGAGCCCAGAAAAATGAAGTCTGACACTGTTTCCGCTGTTTCCCCATCTATTTCCCATGAAGTGATGGGACTGGATGCCATGATCTTCGATTTCTGAATGTTGAGCTTTAGGCCAACTTTTTCACTCTCTACTTTCACTTTCATCAGGAGGCTTTTTAGTACCTCTTCACTTTCTGCCATAAGGGTGGTGTCATCTGCATATCTGAGGTTATTGATATTTCTCTCAGCAATCTTGATTCCAGCTTGTGCTTCCAGCCCAGTGTTTCTCATGATGTACTCTGCATATAAGTTAAATAATCAGTGTGACAATATACAGCCTTGATGTACTCCTTTTCCTATTTGGAACCAGTCTGTTGTTCCAGTCTAATTGGAACCAGTCTAATGTTCCCCTTAGCTCTTGCTATAAACAGAGAGAACAATGAGAGAAATCATGGCTATTCTTATATATTTTTTTAATGTATTCAGTCTTTGAATATTGCAGAGGCTGGTTTTGAAATAGAATAATATTCACTTTAATTGTTGTTCAGTTCAGTTCAATTCAGTTTAGTCGTTCAGTCATGTCTGACTCTTTGCAACCCCATGGACCACAGCACGCCAGGCCTCCCTGTTTATCACCAACTCCGGGAGTTTACCCAAACTCATGTCCGTTGAGTCAGTGATGCCATCCAACAATCTCATCCTATGTTCTCCCCTTCTCCTCCTGCCTTTAATCTTTCCCAACATCAGGGTCTTTTCAAATGAGTCAGCTCTTCACATCAGATGGCCAAAGTATTGGAGTTTCAGCTTCAACAACAGTTCTTCCAATGAACACCCAGGACTGATCTCCTTTAGGATAGACTGGTTGGATCTCCTTGCAGACTAAGGGACTCTCAAGAGTCTTCTCCAACACCACAGTTCAAAAGCAATTCTTCTGTGCTCAGCTTGGTTTATAGCTCAACTCATATCCATACGTGACCACTGGAAAAACCATAGCTTTGACTAGATGGACCTTTGTTGGCAAAGTAATGTCTCTGCTTTTGAATATGCTGTTTAGGTTGGTCATAACTTTCCTTCCAAGGAGTAAGCATCTTTTAATTTCATGGCTGCAATCACCAGCCACAGTGACTCTGGAGCCCCCAAAATTAAAGTCTGTCACTGTTTCCATTGTTTACCCATCTATTTGCCATTAAGTAATGGGACCAAGTACCATGATCTTCGTTTTCTGAATGTTGAGCTTTAAGCCAACTTTTTCACTCTCCTCTTTCACTTTCATCAAGAGGCTCTTTAGTTTTTCTTTGCTTTCTGCCATAAGAGTGGTGTCATCTGCATATCTGAGGTTATTGATATTTCTCCCGGCAATCTTGATTCCACCTTGAGCTTCAGGATATAAAAAAATTCAGCCTCACACAATGAGTGCATATGAGTACTATTCATAACCACTTTAGATAATTGGACTTTTTTCTTTGCTACTAAACTAAAACTACGTGAGTGTTGGTTTTCAAAAGGTTAGTTGCAATGTAGAACCTAAAACTCTATCACTGAATATTTTTATACTGTTACATTAAAATACATAAGTCTGTCTTGCACATTTAATTGATGGTTATTTTAACCAGCATATGTACTTTAGAAGGGTGGTATTTATGATAGAGTTAGAAATTTGCCAAACTTTATGCTGTATTTGAGCCGCTGTGTAATCAACATGTATAGACATTCCTTTCCAATTTATTGGACTTACTGTTAATGGATTTTAAAGAGAAAATACTGGTAGTTTGTTTTGATTTATTTAATATGAATGCATGTTTTAAGTAAAGAAGGCAATCCTCATTTATAACATTCTTTGGGGAGTACGCAATCTATTTTGTGGTGATTTGCTATATTGAAGGGCTGATAAATAATGCATTTTGGCAAAAATCTGGAACTGGTAAGAGCAGCAGAAAGGCGCACCTGTGGGAGCATACAATTCACGATTGAAGGTCTTGTCTCAGTACAGTCTTATGAAGAATTTTAAAAGGGGTACACATGGAATTAATAGATAAACTCTGACATACTGCACACTTGTCAGTTATCATATTTTGGAATTTACACTTAATTAAATGTTTATGGTTGATAAAAAATTATTAGAGACAAGGGACAGATTTGACATACATCTCTGGTAATTGATATTTATGTCATGGAAGAAAATGAGGCTTTATAGTAGTATGAGCCTTGGGGCAGATCATGGCTGTAGTTTGTTGATACCCAGGATATGTATTCTCTTTCATTTTCTGGAACAGCTCCCAGACATGGGGCAACATTTGTAAGTTGAAAACCACCCTCTGAGGTTTAGTGCTGGATATATATAATATATTATAGTGGTTTTATCAATATACATGTTCCTTAGTATCTAAGAGTTCCTTTCCCTTTATCATAATATCAACTGTTCATCAATTTATTGGCTCTCTGTTAACAACTATGAAGAAATAAGATACAAGTCATGGTCAGTCAACAAGGTGAGGTAAACAAAAAAGTAACCCACCTGCAGTCCAGTACCAAAATATACATAAAGGTGACAACAGTAATCAGAATCGCTACTTGACAAAGTTTCTCCTGCACCCACTCTGTAATGCAGATACTTTGCTTCCTTCCACCCTTGACAGTCCCTCCCCTGCCCTACTGATGCCCCCTTGACCACCTGACCTCCTAATGTTTCTGTCCCCTGACGTCCTTTGCATCTCTTCCTAGCTTCTCTAGAATCATTTCTGACTTATCTACTTCCTTGTGGATCAGGTTTCCTTGTGCTGACTATGGAGTATGTAACCGTTCTGACATGGCTTTAGAATCACTTCTCAGAAATTAAGCCATGCTAAGCAGTCCAATGGCTTCATAGGTGGCACCAGTGGTAAAAAACCCGCTTGCCAATGCAGGGGACATAAGAAATGCAGGTTCAATCCTTGGGTCAGGAAGATCCCCTGGAGGAGGGCATGCAACCCACTCCAGTATTCTTGCCTGGAGAATCCCATGGACAGAGGAACCTGGAGGGCTACAGTCCATAAGAGCATGAAGAGTTGGACATGATTTATGTCAGCACACATGCAAGCAGTCCAATAGGCCAGCCAGGAACCATGGAGGGTGCTCTGTGTGTGTGTGTGTGTGTGTGTGTGTGTGTGTGTGCAGTCGCTAAGTCATGTCCAGCTCTTTGTAACTCCATGGACTATAGCCCACCAGGCTCCTCTATCCATGGGAGTTCCCAGGCGAGAATGGAGCGGATTGCCATTTCCTCCTCCGGGGGATCTTCCTGACCCAGGGATCGAACCTGCATCTCTTACACTGGCAGGTGTATTCTTTACCACTTGAGCCATCTAGGAAGCCCAGGGTTTCTGAGGCCTTGTTAAGTAGGGACTTGAGAGTACAAACTGTGACAACATACCTATAGCAAGTGTCCCGAAGAGCCCCCATCTTCCTTGATGACACACTGAGAGGGAGAAGTAGTACCTCTAGCTAATCTGGCCACATTCCTCTTCGCTTGACACCAGGCCTACCTACGATTCTGTTGGCCATTTCTATGCTTAATACCAGGTGAAAACCTCACATAGTTGTTCCAAAGTAAAGGGAAATATTACCAGGACAATGAAATGAAGTATGAGATGAAAAATGATAACAAAAATAGCACATCACAGAAGAAAGCTGGTCTTATTTAAAATGAGATAAATTTAGATAAAAATGGCCAAAGACCTTGGAATCAGAGAAGCCATGAGTCAAGAGTTATTGAATCCATCCCCCCTCTTAGTGCAGAGATTTCTTGCACAAGGGCTGAAAAGTCAAATGCGTGTATAGGTACCAACAGGTAATAAAAAAAGCATTTGCCATACAATAAGGAATGGTGGGGATGGTGGTAAACAAGAAAATGCATGTCTTGTCTGCATGGGACCATCCTTCCATAGCTCAGTCCAATCGTGGTCTGTGAGTAAGTTTAATGTTGCTAGACCTTTCAATTTTTTAAGAACTAGAAATCCAGATTTTTGGTGATTTTTAAAAATTATTAAATATTAGCAACTTATTCAAATGTTTTAACATATTGCCTGAAGTTAAAGAAAACCTGGACATGAACCAGACCTGATTCACAGTGGTGACTTTTTCTCTATGAAAAACCAGACTGATAGCACAATAAACAT
Source organism: Cephalophus harveyi (assembly GCA_006410635.1). Lineage (NCBI taxonomy): Eukaryota > Metazoa > Chordata > Mammalia > Artiodactyla > Bovidae > Cephalophus > Cephalophus harveyi. The sequence continues at coordinate 41,826 of SJYT01079512.1, read as the reverse complement.
TTCAACACCTCTAATCCTTCCCTAGGATTAGGGAATGCTTCCCTATTCTGAACCAAAGCTTTCAATATTAGTGTAACTTTCATTTAATATAACTCTATTCTCTGGATCAACACAGGAGAATCCTGTTCCTGTACTTGCTTTTTGTTCTTGAAATATGTCTTCCAAAAACAAAATGCCTAAGNTCTAATCCTTCCCTAGGATTAGGGAATGCTTCCCTATTCTGAACCAAAGCTTTCAATATTAGTGTAACTTTCATTTAATATAACTCTATTCTCTGGATCAACACAGGAGAATCCTGTTCCTGTACTTGCTTTTTGTTCTTGAAATATGTCTTCCAAAAACAAAATGCCTAAGCTTTTATTACCTCTTTCCTTTTCTAATCCATCCAGTCCCTCTTTGTTCTCCAAACTATCTTTTTTTCTCTAATTTTTCGTTGAGTTGCACTTTTCATTAAATTGTTTTCATCTTGCTCTTTCTGAAGTACCTACAGTGACTCTCTATTGCCTTTTATTTCAAGAGCCTTCATGATCTGACCCATGGTTACCATATAAACCTCCTAGTTTATATCTTCTGCTCTAACATGTTGTTGTTATTGTCGCTGTTCAGTCACTAAGTTGTGTCTGACTCTTTGTGACCCCAGGGACTGCAGCACACCGGGCTTCCCTATCCTTCACTGTCTCCCTGAATTTGCTCAAACTCATGTCCATTACATCGGTGATGCCATCCAACCATTTCATCCTCTGTCACCTACTTCTCCTCCTGCCCTCTATCCTTCCCATCATCAGGGTCTTTTCCAATGAGTCGGCTCTTTGCACCAGGTGCCCAAAGTATTCAGCTTCAGCATCAGCCTTACCAACGAATATTCAGGATTGATTTCCTTTAGGATTGACTGATTCGATCTCATTGCTGTCCAAGGGACTATCAAGAGTCTTCGTCAGCACCACAGTTTGAAAGTATCAATTCTTTGGCCCTCAGCCTTTCTTATGGTCCAATTATCACCTCCATACATGACTAACATGAATATAATGTTATTAGCGGGAAATAATTCCATTCCTGATGTTTCTTTCCAAGGGAGTGGAAGTCTACTGCATTCTGCTCCTGGCTTCTCTCTGTCACTTTCCTGGCTCCACCTTTGGAATACGAAGTGATTTGTCTGATGAGTAAATCTGAGATGGATTAACTGGACATCACAGATGAGCTTTCCTTTCTCCTACTGGGACTGAGTGACCCACAGAGGACAGAAGTCCTCCATCAGAACAGAAGAAGGCTTTGGCCTCTAGTCTTCTTTCGACTTGTATAGACTCTGTTATGAGAACTAGGGAGCTATTAATTGGGCCCTCTGAAAAATATAACCACCACATTCCCTCTCAACTCTGGAGATTCAGCCCAACTCAGAAATTGCCCATTGATCATTGCAGCTAAAGGAATTAATTCCAGAGAATTTAAGTAACTTGCCCCCAAACTAGTTAGTCAGTAGTAGGCATGAGTTTGATGTTGATAACAATAAAGTCCCTTATTTTTTTCATTCTAAGTGCAACCATTAGGAGATACTTGATAGAGTTTTCAAAGTAGAAGATTAAGTAAGGCTAAGTTAGAGGAGGATCTCATTAGCATGCAAGGAAAAAAATCTTTGGCAAAAACATCAGTGAGACTAAAACAGACTCATTGTAAGCCTGAAAAAGACCCCATTCAACTCCATCTTCATAATCTAGTCGGCAGCCACTGGTAGACTTGAGGGCAGCAGTTAAACTTTGACATTTTCTGTACCCTTTCCATCCCAAACAACTTCAGTTAAGTCAGTTTTCAAATTTAAAGCATTTCTAGAAACCAGATACTGTTTAACATAAAGGCAATAAAAAAAAAAGTCATGTCTCCTTATTGTCTTTTTCACCTTCAATATGTTTTACCAAGATTCATTTACATTAGTGACATATGTGGAGAGTTAGTCAAAAAAGGACACAACATTCCACACATCATCAAGCAGACTATCTTTCCATTGATCTATATTGACATGAACTAGCAACATGGCTGACATTTCCCCTTCCTGGAAGTGAATTTTGCCCCGTTACTGAAATTCCTTCCTTGTGCTTCATAAATCTGACAGTGTGAGCCTCAGGAAGTCCAATTATCAAAGTACTGGCTGGCATTACCTCTAGTGGGCTAGAAAATGAGCAATTCTGTGTTTCCAAGGACTCTGGCTATTTAGAGTGAAAACAGAAAGGACCCCAGGGACCTATAAAAGATGCACAATTATTCAAACAGTGAAATTTATTTATTTTTTTCTGTTCTTCAGGCTACCAACTGAAGAATCTGCCAATCACTTTAGATTTTAATGTGCTGGAAACTAAAGGAATTACTATATATAGCACCATTTTAGCTGGCAAAGAACTATCAGTTTAAAATTAAGACTTTTTTTTCCAGTGAAGCATTTAGTGCATCAGAGAAACTATTCAGCAAGAAGCCTCCTTCTCCTTATCCCACCCTGAGGCCATAACCCCGGTCACTCTACCATAAACACAAATGTTCACTGATATAGAAGATCCTTTAAAACCCATCCAAACATTTTTCTCCGCTCCCTCTACTCACGTGCTTCTAAAACTTTTAAAATTTATTTTTTAATTATAGAATAAGTGCTTTATAATGTTGTGTTGGATTCTGCCATACAACAGCAGGAATCAGCCATAATTATATACATATATATATATCCTCTCCCTTTTTAGCCTCCTTCCTTCTCCCCATCCCATGCCTCTAGGTCATCACAGAGCGCCAGGCTGGGCTCCCTGTGTTATATACCAACTACTCACTAGCTATCTGTTTTACACATGATAGTGTATGTATGTTAATGCTACTTTCTCAATTTGTCTTTTCCTCTCCTCCCCACACTGAGTCCAAAAGTCCTTTCTCTATATTTGTATCTCCATTCCTTCCTTGAAAATAGGTTCATCGGTACTATTATTCTAGATTCCATATATACGTGTTAATATATAATACTTGTTTTTCTCTTTCTGATTTACTTCACTCTGCATAACAGGCTCTAGATTCATCCACCTCATTACTACTGACTCAAATTCATTCTTTATTATGGTGAGTAACATTCCATTCTATATATACCACATCTTCTTTATCCATTCATCTGTCGATGAACAGTCCTCTAATATTAAGATTTTTAAAAATGAACATACAGATAAATAAATATCACAGGCCTATGAAGTAAAATATAAGGAAAGACAGACACAGTCATAGAGGGTCCTAGCTGCTCATCAACTAGCCCATGGCAATCTAATCTCTCTCTTTTCTGGGCACAAAGTAAAACTACATTTCTCAGCCTCCCCTGCAGTTGTGAAAAGCCATATGATTGCGTTCTAGCCAATGGGATGCAGGCAGAAAAAATGAACATCACTTCCAGACAAAAAATATATTTGTCAGTAGATTAATACTTGATGTCACCATTTTGTTAATCCTTTCCCTGCTCAGCTGCTGCTGCTGCTAAGTCACTTCAGTCATGTCTGACTCTGTGTGACCCCATAGACGGCAGCCCACCAGGCTCCCCTGTCCCTAGGATTCTCCAGTCAAGAACACTGGAGTGGGTTGCCATTTCCTTCTCCAATGCATGAAAGTGAAAAGTGAAAGGAAATCGCTCAGTCATGTCCGACTCCTAGCGACCCCATGAACTGCAGCCTACCAGGCTCCTCCATCCATGGGATTTTCCAAGCAAGAGTACTAGAGTGGAGTGCCATCACCTTCTCCATCCCTGCCCAGCTAGGACCTGGTATTTGGGACTTTTTTCTGCTCACTCTGTTTTGAGGAGCTTTAATGGATGATTGTGTACTAATCCAAGACTTTGACTTTATTCTCAATGGCATTCAGAAACCTAGAATATGCTGATCCCATCCAGTACTCTGATACAGGTAAGACAGATATCAGTCTCTCAGATAGCACTACAAAAAAGTTGGAATTTTGGACATGTGGCCCAATCCTTTCCCTCCCCAGAGAGAAGCTGAGATTTGGAATTTTTTTCATTCTCTAACTCAGTACTGAGCCAAGAGGAAAGGCTATGGTGAGTCCTTGCATGGTAATCCAAAGAACTGCCTTTGCTTTTAAAAGCTCCCAAGGCAGGGTGTTGACCTATCAGCACTCACATTCAGGCAAGGAAGAATCCAGTATATGGTCTATGCCCACAGAAAAGTCGGAATGTTGGACACACAGTCTAATCTTTTCTTTCCTTATCCGAGGAGCTGGAGGTTTCCCATCATGTGGGACTGTAACAAAGGGAAGGATTATGGCAAAATGGAGCCTCAGATTCTCCTACCAGCTTCAGTGTGGCTTGTTTTGCTCTCTTTAGTGATAGAATCATCTCAACTGATTTCTTGAGGAAAAAAGGGGAAATTGGTCCATGTATTGTTGTGGAATCAGTGTGTCCAGGGAGAGAAAATCACAGAAGTCTCCCTACACCTTCATCTTGCTCCATCTCAACCATTTTTAAGTACACTCATCAGTGGCATTAAAAACACTCACGACGTTGAGCTACTGTCACTGCCACCAATTCACAGATCTTTTCTTCTCATGAAACTGAAAGTCTATACTTATTAAGCAATAATACACCACTCCTCACTCTCCCCTTTTCATACTGTTCGTGGGGTCCTCAAGGCAAGAATACTGAAGTGGTTTGCCATTCACTTCTCCAGTGGACCATGTTTTGTTACAACTCTCCACCATGACTCAACCGTCTTGGGTGGCTCTGCATGGCATGGCTCATAGCTTCATTGAGTTACACAAGGCTGTGACCCATGTGATCATTTTGGTTAGCTTTCTGTGATTGTGGTTTTTCTTTTAGAGATTATGAGATTATAGTTTTTGTTTCTTCTTACAATTCTTGCATCTGCCCTGTGATGGACAAGGATAAGAGGTTTGTGCAAGCTTCCTGAAGGGAGGATCTGGCCATGGGAACAACTGGGTCTTGCTCAGTGGGCAGGGCCATGCTCAGCAAATCTTTAAACCAGTTGTCTGCTGGTCGTACGGCTGTGCTCCCTCTCTGTTAGCTGTCTGGCCTGAAGTGACCCAGTCCTGGAGTCTACAGGCTCCATAGAAGGGCTACTGGTGACCCTCGAAAGGACTTAGGCCAACATGCCCCTCCCAGGACTGCTGCTGCTGCTGCGCTTGTCCCCAGAGCAGGCCACTGCCGATCCAGGCCTCTGCAGGAGGACTTCAACACTCACAGGCAGGTCTGGCTCCGTTTCCTGTGGAGTCACTGCTCCTTTCCCCTGGGTCCTGGAGCACACAAGATTTTGTTTGTGCCTTTCAAAAGTCTCTGTTTCCCCCAGTCTTGTGGAAGTTCTGTAATCAAATCCCATTGACCTTCAAAGTCAGATTCCCTGGATTTCCCAGTCCCTTTGCTGGATTCCCAGGTTGGGAAGTCTAATGTGGGGCTTAGAACTTTTGCCACAGCGCGAGAACTTCTTTGGTACTTTTGTTCTCCAGTTTGCGGGTCACCTACCTGGTGGGTATGGGATTTTATTTTATCACGGTTGTGCCCCTCTTACAGTCTCGTTGCGGTTTCTCCTTTGTCCTTGGACACAGGGTATGTTTTTTTTGGTGGGTTCCAACACCCTCCTGTCAATGGGTGTTGAACAGCTAGTTGTGATTTGGGTGTACTCGCAGGAGACGAGCACACATCCTTCTACTCTGCCATCTTGGCTCTGTGAGCTCTCTGGCACGGCCTGGGCCAGGGGGGTTGCATCGGCCCACCCGCAAGGTCCAAACCTTCTGGTGACTGCGGCAGGTGCTCTAAAAGTTACCCACCATCTTACCGTCTGTAAAATGTCAATGAATTTGACTACTCTAAGTACTTATATAGGTGGAAGCACAGGGTATTTGGCCTGTTGTGACTGGCTTATTTCATTCAAATAATGTCCTCCAGGTTCATCTGTGTTGTCACATGTGTTGCTTCTTGAGTCTTTGAAAATTATAAGAAAACCAGAATCTAAAGCCAGCAGTGAAAATGATAAAGATAAGATTTAACGTACACATTAGAACTGTCAAAAATCTCAAAAACTGACAGTGCCAGGAAACAAAAAAAAAGAAAGAGGATGACATGGAATAGGGCTTCCCTGGTAGCTCAGTGGTAAAGAATCTGCCGGCCAATGTGGGAGACACAGGCTTGATGCCTGGTCTGGGGGGATCCCACGTGCCATGAAGCAGCTAGGCCCCTGCACCACGACTATTGAGCCTGTGCTCTAGAGCCTGGGACCCGTGACTACTGAGCCCACGAACCGCAGCTACTGAGATCCATGCCTACTGAGGTCTGCAGCTACTGTGGTCTGCATGCCTGGAGCCTGTGCTTCAGTGAGAGGGGCCACCACAATGAGAAGCCTGTGCACTGCAGCTAGAGAAAAGCCCACGTGTCAAGAAAGACCCAGCACAGCCAAAAATAAATACATACTAAGACACAGAATATAGGAAATGGGAGATGTAACAAAAGAGAAAGGGTATGAGAATCCTCAGAATGATGATAAAGAGAGATGCTTGATGACAATGGTCCTTAGACAGAGAGGGGCAACTGGTTCAGATGGAAGAAGGTCAGAGGGCTCTGGGAGACATCTTGTCAAGAAGATCAATTGATAAAAGACATAATACAGCTGAATATAATAAAAAGAGACAGACAACTAGAGGAATGTGGCCTTGAGTTAGTGCTATATGTTGTACATAGAAAATAAGCAAAAATAAAAAGACAATTATTAAGTCCAAGGAAAGCAAATTTGGGCAGAAAAAGAAAAGTTATCTTAGAATGTCAACTATCAGTAGCATTTTATAGCAATAAAAATATTAACTCCAAATATTAATCTAACCAAAATTATGAGATGACTAAATTAGGTCAGATATATGGGAAGGGTATGTTCTCATTTGCCAGAGCAGGAAATCAATAGATTTTGTATAATCTCTCCTAAAAATATATAGTAATATAAGCATGTTATTTAGGTAATGAAAGTAAATATCAAAAGAATCAGCTAAGATTGTTTAACATATTTGCTTCTAAGAAAGGAGAAATAGAAAAGATTAAAAAGTCAAGATAGAAGCTGTTATTTTTTTTCTTGTAAGAAAACTTTTAGAATTATTTGACTCTTTACATGCATTTAAAACTTCAGTGCAAATTTAAAACCTAATTAAAGACAATAGCCTTACGCTTACAAATCATCTTCATCTATACCCACCAACATAATGAGCTCGACAGACAGTGAGTAAATACAGCATTTTGTATTTTGATTGTTATATTCAGCCATCTAGGAAAATAGACACATGCATGTTTTTAATTATAAAGTTAACAGGTTCATGACAACTAAAAACAATATGCAATCGTGAATTGATCCTGGACCCAAAGACAGATCTATCTATCACATTATTGGAATAATTGCCAAAATTAGAATAAGGCCCATATTATTATTAAATAATATTCCATTAATGTTATTTCCTGATTTTTATAATTGTACTATGGTTATGTAAGAGAATTTCTTTCTTCTTTAGAAATATACACTGAATAGTCTAAGGGTAAAGGAACATCTGGTCTACAGTTTATTCTCAAATAGTTCAGAAAAAAATTTTTACTTCTATATCTACTTTTCTAAACAGAGAGATGGCTCACAGTCTTCGAAAACAAATATAAGGATATGGGGGTGGGGAGAGGGTAAGTGGGTAGGGATAGACTGGGAGTTGGGGACTGACATGCACACATTGCTATATTTAAAATAAAATGTCTTTCCATGAAAGAATATAATGAAATACGTTTGCATCCAAAAATAAATAAAAATAGGCTGATAAAGGGAATGTGGGAAAATGTTAACAATTAGTGAGACTGGGTAAAGGGTATATGGGAGTTCTTTGCACTATTCTTACCACATTTCTATAAACTTAAAATTATTTCAAAATAAGAATAATAAGAAGGCAATAGATGACAGTAATAAGCTGCTAGAAAAGAGTCCAACACATTCACCCTCAGTTCATATTCAGTTCTCTAATCTTTATATGCTACTCTCATTTCTGTAAATATAGTGGTAAGAATAGTTTAAAAAAAAAACTCAGTTATTTCAGTCGAGATATCACAGGAGCTCAAATATTTAAGTCCATCACCACATTCATTGAAAAACTCTAACAAGAGTTGTGAGGGAAATATTTCCTATTCTCTTCTTTAAGCCTATGTTTTTATCTAATACAGATCAGTTAACATGTATTTCTTTTACTTTAGCCTAGAATTGATCTGATAGATAGAGTGAACTATGAAATGAACCTGATGAACTATGGAATGATGAACTATGGAATGAGGTTGTGACATTGTTCAGGAGACAGGGATCAAGACCATCCCCATGGAAAAGAAATGCAAAAAAGCAAAATGGCTGTCTGGGGAGGCCTTACAAATAGCTGTGAAAAGAAGAGAAGCCAAAAGCAAAGGAGAAAAGGAAGGATATAAGCATCTGAATACAGAGTTCCAAAGAATAGCAAGAAGAGATAAGAAAGCCTTCTTCAGCGATCAATGCAAAGAAATAGAGGAAAACAACAGAATGAGAAAGACTAGAGATCTCTTCAAGAAAATTAGAGATACCAAGGGAACATTTCATGCAAAGATGGGCTCGATAAAGGACAGAAATGGTATGGACCTAACAGAAGCAGAAGATATTAAGAAGAGGTGGCAAGAATACACAGAAGAACTGTACAAAAAAGATCTTCACGACCCAGATAATCATGATGATGTGATCACTCATCTAGAGCCAGACATCTTGGAATGTGAAGTCAAGTGGGC